>CM042550.1:20804605-20854605 GCA_023630585.1 Cranoglanis bouderius | reverse complement strand
CGCTGATCTGCAGACGGTTTTAGAGACACACTTCTCCTGTTTCAGACGCCCGGCTTATGAACGCAGAGGACATTCACTTAGAGATGTAATCAAACACCACGCAGGGAGAGAGAGAGAGAGAGAGAGAGAAGGTCAGAAGGCTGCTCCACTTGCTCTAATCTCTCTAATCGTTTCATTAAGATTCAATCTGCCAGGAGATGCAATTCGGCCATTTTTAGACGCCGAGCACGACGTGGGCCTCGCTCACACTCACACTCACACTCACACACTCGCATCAGGATGAAGATTCTCCACAAGGGGGCGCTTCATCTGCTCCAGCAAGTGAAGAAAAAAGCCTGAATCACATCTTCTGCCTTTCTTCTCACAGTGGCGTCTCATCACGCGCCTTTATCGAGGTGTTAGTTAGGCTTTGGTTGCATTTAATGTTCCTGTTGTCACTTATGTTATAGCAGCTATAAAGCGTCGTTCCCTCACCAGCCTCTCTCTTTATTCCCTCTCTTTATTCCCTCTCTTCATTCCCTCTCTTTATTCTCTCTCTTCTTGTCACGTTACAGAGAAACCGCAAAGAAGCGTAAACTCCTCTGTCCTGAAGACGTCGGAAAACTTAAAGTTACAGCTTCACCTCTGACTGTTACACAGTGCTGACACTGGAGACTCCTTCCATACACGTTACATAAACATCTCCTTACACGGAGCGTTCGCCGTACAAGTCCCCGTGAGCGAGCTGTTGCTATAGAAACGATAACGTATTAGAACGAGCGCACTGGGATAAACCTGCCGCGCTGCTGCCAGAGCTGCCGTTATAGAAAATGAATCAACACCTGACGACCAATCAGAATTCAAGAGAAATATTTTTTATTGCTATCTATCTATCGATCTCTCCATCGTTAAATCGTTACAAAAGCAGCTGATGGAGACAGAGAGGAAGAAAAGCCCAGCGTTTCGGTACGAGTGTCTTCAGTCAGATGTTTCTGAGACGCTGCTTTCGCTGTATTTCGCTCACACAGAGTGAGTCTGTGATGGTGACAGGGCGAGGGCGAGGGCGAGGAACGTGACCAACGCATATCCGGATCGGTTTCAGAGGACGGATGGAGCGAAGGAGGGATGAAGAGTGCGGACTCGACAGGTTTCAGAAGCTGCGAGCATCTCACGCATAACTTTATTTATTTATTTATTTATTTATTTTCACAGTTTTCCACTATTCTTTACATTATTATTTCTAACTCTTGTTTTTTACCTTTACTAATCTTTACACCTGTATGAACTAGAAGGTAGTGGTAGTGCCCACTCAACGAGCCATGAGGTCCCTTTCCGGAACCTTCGAACCCCTTTGACCGTCCCTCAGTGGTGGAATGAACTTCCAACCTCAATCTGGACAGCAGAAGTATCTTCAAAAAAAAAAAAACGGCTGAAGACCACCTCTTCCATGAACACACTTAACGAACCCCTAACTCACCCCAGCTGGGCAGAAGTAGAGTAAACTCCATAATTATTGGCGCCCTTAAATATATACAGTACTGTGCAGAAGTTTTAGACGCATGCAAAGAAATGCTGTAGAGCAAAAGATGCCTTCAGAATAATGAAATCAAATGTTTCTACATTTTAAAAAATACCGTAAAGAGCAGTAAACAGTAGTAAATGAAACAAAGTCAATATTTGGTGTGAGAATAAAATAAAAATAAAAATAGTAGTCTCCGGTACAATGTGTGCAGTTTTATAAGGAAATGAGCTGGTAAGTTTTATTGAGCATCTTGCAGAACCAGACACAGTTCTTCTGGACACTTTGACTTTCGCACTCGCTTCTTATTTTCACAGCGAAACCCAGCAGCCTTCATTGTGTTTACTGTCTGAAAAGTGTCTCTTACGTAATACGCTGCTTTCTTTAATGACATACAAACATTTTTCGGTAACGTTTCAGAATTGTTATTATTTGATGTGTTTTTGTTTTTTCAGGAGCACTTCAACCCCGAGTGTAAGTTTAAAGAGAGCGTGTTCGAGAACTACTACGTGACGTACTCGTCCATGCTGTACCGTCAGAGCCAGTCGGGTCGCTCGTGGTACATCGGCATCAACCGCGACGGCCAGGTCATGAAGGGCAACCGGGTGAAGAAGACCAAAGGCGCCGCCCACTTCCTTCCCAAGGTCATCGAAGGTCAGTCTCCATCACGTTCTATTCAGCAACACAAACCTTTACGCTAACGAGCCAAAGTAAAAGTGTCACGTTGCTCACGTCACTGTGTGGAGTTCACACCTGGTTGCTATGGTTACTTGCGTCTTTTCCGCAGTTGCCATGTATAAGGAACCTTCCCTGCACGAGCTCGAGTCCGAGCAGAGCCCGCCTCGAAAGACAGCCAAGACGTCGGACTCGCCGCAGAACGAACGCAACGGGGCGCAAAGGTCCGACGCCTCCTTATAACACAGGGAGGTCAGAGGGAGAGGGAGGCGGGACTCAAAGAACTCCAGCTACTCCAGGAACTCAGTTTCCCATCATGCACCACGGCAAGAAGTTTCCGAAGGTGGTGGGAGAACCCTGGAGAGGAGAACCCCACGCCTTCCTTCCTTCTGATTCAGCATGAGCTTCCTCAGCCCTGTCAGTACACTTTTACACTCCGATTTCCCAGCATGCAACAGTCCTGCGGAACAAGATGGCCGCCATCTACGCAAGAGTCATCTTCCTATATCCCTTCAGTAACACTACGGCCTGATTTGTTGTTTATTTAACGTTTGTGGTTCTTTTTTTTTTTTCATATTTTGTTAGTGCTGAACATCAAGTGTGTTCGAGAGAGAGAGAGAGAGAGAGAGAGAGAGAGAGAGAACAGTAACCGATTAGCATCCAGTGATTAGCATTAGCCTTAGCATCCATCAGCACAAGGAGGCTCTATCTCTGCTAAGCAGCATCTTTGACAGAAAAGAACAACATCTCCTGGTAACTTTCACCAGCTAGCTACGTTTTATTAGCTTCTCAATTACGTTGTAGCTTTTAACGGTACGTTTTCACATCAGGAGCGAAAATCTGCAACAAAACATCACCTTAATATTAATTCAAGAGGAAGTCCTGGTTAGCTAACCTAGCTACAATTAGCAAGCAATAACCTCCTGTGGTAACTTTAGCTAGCTAACACTCTTTGTTAAGTTGTTAAATATTGAATTGTAGGAGGAGGAGGAGCAATGGAGGAACGTTCTTCCTAAACTTTGAACTTCACAAAATCAGTTTGAAATGTTTTACAAATTTTATTTATGGTTTTTAATCAGGGCCAAATATGCAGGTGTTACTCCACTGCGCTAACTCTCTGATCCCATTCTTTCCCGGGGATTTCAGCCATGGTTGCTTGTACTGTTCACAATGCATCATGGGAATTATGGGCCGAAGTTCGTCAGAAATGATTAGCGCTTTGCAGGGTTTATTGACACGGCACTGTTTTCCTAGTGTGTGTGTGTGTGTGTGTGTGTTTGTGTGTGTGCGCGTTATGTGGGAGATTGCTAATCCATTTGCATTTTTGTCCTTCCTACACACACACACACACACACACACACACACACACACTCTTGCTAATCCTCTCATAGCATTTAACCAATCCACACACACACACAGCCAAGGGATGTCCTTCACCCGAGCTAAATGTTGCTGTGTGTAATGAAAAACAACAACAACAACAACAACAAAAACTGTTGGCCAAGAGGTTGGAGGCGGGAGGTCTGATGATTGGTACGTCTCGTTAACATCATGCTAGCATTGTCTCAGGACGGATTAGCATACCGAACCTACCATTTTAAACAAGAATCTAGCATCCATGTTTTAAGCCAATTTTGAAAATAAGAATTTAAAAAAATACCCTAAAAGAAAAACCTGAAATAAAACATCGTAAAATAAAATATCGTAACTTTTTGCGCTTGGCCGAGGCGGGAAAGTCGGTCTGTTGATATCGAAGATGAAACGTGCGAAAAAGTTACGGAAATGTGATTTAAAGAAGAAAAAGAAAAGTTTTATTCGAACGTCTAAACATTAAAATGGCGGCAGAAATGGAAAAGGACTCCAAATCGATGCATTACGCTAATGTTCTGTCACTTTTCTTTACGAACACAGATGAAATTTTGGTCTAGTCACCTGACGTTGTCTTCACGTCATCTTTTCACGTGACCGTCGCCGATGGCTTTTTGGGAATTCACACATTATTTTGGGATAACGTAGCGAAAGAGGTAGATGATGTTGAAAACGGTTTTCGAAAGTTGCCGAACGTCTCACGAAAGTTTGCTAGGGCAGCGGTAGCTCAGTGGTCAAGACGTTGGGCTACTGATCGGAAGGTCGTGAGTTCAGATCCCAGCACCGCCAAACCGCCACTGTTGGGCCCTTGAGCGAGGCCCTTAACCCTCAACTGCTCAGATGTATAAATGAAATGAACGTAAGTCGCTCTAGATAAGGGCGTCTGCCAAATGCCATAAATGTAAATGAAAGGCCAAGAGTCAAGTCCAGTGAAGGTCATGCAAAGGTCAGAGCGAGTAAAATGCAGAGCCAGCGATAGAAGTAGCTAGAATAGTTAATACGGTCATTGACCGCCCACGAAGGTTGCAAAGGGTTTTTGAAAGTCTTCGAATGTTACAGCATGTCAAAGGAAATGTTTCTGCAGGTAGAGCAGGGTGGATACAAGGTCACGCAAAGGTCAAATGTCCACAAGTATCAGGACATCAACGGTGTTACAAGAACGTCACTAAATGTAAGAAAAAAGGCTTAAGAACGTCGCAGAGAATGATTATGAAAATCGTCAAAAGACAGTTGTAGGTTACAGTAGGTCATGTCACGTCGAAAGCTGGGTGGATTCAAGGTCATGCAAAGGTCAAACGTCTATGTGTAATTTAGTCCCGTGAGCATAAATAATGAAGTCCCACGAACATCAGAAAGCGCTTAAAGGCGTCGCCGAGTGTTTTTCAGAAGTTGTTGAACGTAACATTATTGCAAGGTCGCGGTACGTCGTTGTGTTGAAGGTCAAAGCGAAGCGAAGTCATGTGGCCTCACGTGATGTGTAACAGTACGTAGTGTGGGAGGGGTTCAGCGTTTGAGTAACGAGGTTGTGTTAAAACGATCGAGACTTTCACAGAGTGGAAGTGAAGACCTGAAGCTGCTCAGATGGAGAGACAGCTTTAGGCTTTAACTTTTTATTGCTAAAATGATAGAGATTTAGACTTTTTATGAGATTTTAATACAAAAAGTGAGAGAGATCTAGGCTTTAATGCTGTTTAGTGCAGAGAGTGAGACAGTTTTAGGCATTACTGTACTTTTAGTGCAGAGAGTGAGACAGTTTTAGGCATTACTGTACTTTTAGTGCAGAGAGTGAGACAGTTTTAGGCTTTACTGTGCTTTTAGTGCAGAGTGAGAGACAGTTTTAGGCTTTATTGTGGTATTAGTGCAGAGAGTGAGACAGTTTTAGGCATTACTGTACTTTTAGTGCAGAGACTGAGACAGTTTTAGGCTTTACTGTGCTTTTAGTGCAGAGACTGAGACAGTTTTAGGCTTTACTGTACTTTTAGTGCAGAGAGTGAGACAGTTTTAGGCTTTACTGTGCTTTTAGTGCAGAGAGTGAGACAGTTTTAGGCATTACTGTAGTTTTAGTGCAGAGAGTGAGACAGTTTTAGGCTTCACTGTGCTTTTAGTGCAGAGAGTGAGACAGTGTTAGGCTTCACTGTGCTTTTAGTGCAGAGAGTGAGACAGTTTTAGGCTTCACTGTGCTTTTAGTGCAGAGAGTGAGACAGTGTTAGGCTTCACTGTACTTTTAGTGCAGAGAGTGAGACAGTTTTAGGCTTTACTGTGCTTTTAGTGCAGAGAGTGAGACAGTTTTAGGCATTACTGTAGTTTTAGTGCAGAGAGTGAGACAGTTTTAGGCTTCACTGTGCTTTTAGTGCAGAGAGTGAGACAGTGTTAGGCTTCACTGTGCTTTTAGTGCAGAGAGTGAGACAGTTTTAGGCTTCACTGTGCTTTTAGTGCAGAGAGTGAGACAGTTTTAGGCTTTACTGTGCTTTTAGTGCAGAGAGTGAGACAGTGTTAGGCTTTACTGTACTTTTAGTGCAGAGAGTGAGACAGTTTTAGGCTTTACTGTACTTTTAGTGCAGAGAGTGAGACAGTTTTAGGCTTTACTGTAGTTTTAGTGCAGAGAGTGAGACAGTTTTAGGCTTTACTGTAGTTTTAGTGCAGAGACTGAGACAGTTTTAGGCATTACTGTGCTTTTAGTGCAGAGAGTGAGACAGTTTTAGGCATTACTGTACTTTTAGTGCAGAGAGTGAGACAGTTTTAGGCTTTACTGTAGTTTTAGTGCAGAGAATGAGACAGTTTTAGGCTTTACTGTAGTTTTAGTGCAGAGAGTGAGACAGTTTGAGACTCGGCTACTGCTTTATTGGAAAACATGACACACACTCTGTGTTCATGGCTGAGCTGGCAGAAGGGGAGGTTCCTCAGAGGAACACAAGGACGAATATGGTTCTCACACACACACACACACACACACACACACACACACACACACACACACACACACACACTTCCTCTGAAGTCACGCTCCACTTCCTGAGCAATCTCCCCAAACCCTGTTCTGCGTGCGTCCATTAACCTTCACTCCCACAGTGTGTGTGTGTGTGTGTGTGTGTGAGAGAGAGAGAGTGAGAGAGAGAACAGCGCAGTAACGATCGATTGAGCCAATAAAAGGCGGAGTGGAGAGCGATATAACAGCGGCGCGAGCAGAAGGACGTTTAGCGCACGGTGAACTTGGGAGTGATATTGCGGAGGGAATCTCCTCGACACAGTCACATGACCCGCGTTCCAATAACATTTAACACGCCCTCCATCACTTCCCCAAGGAGATGAGTGTGTCACGGGGAGAGACTCTACTTCCTACAAACCATATATAATGTCACGTCGTGCTAACTAGCTCTCCTGCTAATCCTAGCTAGCGCACTGAAAGAAGTCGGAGTAAATGAAACACAGCCGATAAAATATTACAGCTTTGACATGTTGAATATCATCACTGTACACAGACCTCAGAGCCGTTAGCATCTCAGCCAGCTAGCAAAGATTATTATAAACGTGTATCCATATACTTCAAGCCAAGCTAGCTTTTGTTAGCTACCTGGTTAGCATTAGCAGCAAAGATTATGAATATTTCTTTAAAAATCCGCTCAGAAATTCTGTCGTTAGCTCACGTTAGCTTGCAAGCTAATAATAATCCGAAAATACGAATACATATAATACATTAACAATCACTTCCTTCTTCCTACCTGAAGACTTTCATACATGGACTCAAAGACACGCCCACAATCCCATATAGTCACAACCACTCAGAGCAACTCTCATTTCCATTTATGGTCTCAAAGACACACCCACAATCCCATATAGTCTCAACCACACAGAGCAACTCTCATTTCCATTTATGGACTCAAAGACACACCCACAATCCCATATAGTCACAACCACTCAGAGCAACTCTCATTTCCATTTATGGTCTCAAAGACACACCCACAATCCCATATAGTCACAACCACTCAGAGCAACTCTCATTTCCATTTATGGTCTCAAAGACACACCCACAATCCCATATAGTCACAACCACTCAGAGCAACTCTCATTTCCATTTATGGTCTCAAAGACACACCCACAATCCCATATAGCCACACCCATTTCAACCAGTTCCCATTTCCATACATGGATTCAAAGTCACACCCAAAATCCTACATAGCCACACCCACTAAGAGCTGTGCCCATTTCTATATATGGATGCAAAGACATGCCCACAATCTTATATAGCCACACCCCTTTTCCATATATGGGCTCAAAGTCAAGACATAATCTATATTGCCACACCCACTCAGAGGGGCTCAGATTTCCACATGCAGACTCAGAGACACACCCACAGTTCCATATACCCTTCTCTCTCTCTATATATATATTCACTCGAAGACACGCCATAATCCTACATAGCCACGCCCCCTCAGAGCTTCACTCTTCACCATTGCCCTTAACGACTGTCGTCAAGGACACGAGGAAGAAATGGGGGAAGGGAGTCGACGAGGGTGCAGTAAAAACAGTATTGGAACGGGGCCATGAATTCATCCCTGGCCAAATTTCCCATCATCACCGGCGTCTCAGCCCGCCTCAGGGCTTTCTTCCCCCCCCCACACTCTCCCCCCCCCCCAATCATAAATCAGGCCAGGTATAGAGACGTCTCAAGGACACGTTCGGTCACTCGGCTCTTCCTTCACACGCAAACGCACGAACTGGAAACTGAATTTTTTTTTTTATGATCCTGTATTTTTATGACAGATGAAGAATTTCGTACGATTTATCTCAGAGAATTAAAGAACACAGATAAAGGGAATATAAAGAGGCGGTAAACAGATGTGTGTGTATATATATATAAAACCGCTCGGTCTTATTTTGAAAAATATGAAAGAGCCATAATGAGAATATGTACAGAATCATTTATTTATTTCTCTGGTGAACAAACAGAGTTCCAGGGACACACTGATGATGATGATGATGATGATGATGATGATTTAAGGTGCTTCCTTCACATGAATTCTTAAAGCTATAATAACCTTTCTACACTGTACAGGAATGATGTGTGTAATGAGTTTTATTATTGCTGTTATTTTTAATATTTCATTTTCCGTGAGTGATATTCGGCTCGGGTTTATAACGAGGTCGTGTCATCCACAGACGACTTCCTGATGGGCATGTGCCGATATTCAGCCACAGGTTTTCCCTTTTAACTGTAAAGTGGGCGGGGCTAATCTTGGGTAAAGTGTGTATAAGATCCACCCTGACCCATCACAGGAACGATGTCTCTTCCCTAGCGAGCGAAAGCTAACCTAGAGAGTATACCCACCGTAACTCTTGAGCCATTGTGTTTATCTGCTTGACTGACTTCACTCAGCCTCTGTCGATCAAACTGCTTATTAGAATATTAGACCACGCCCATCAGTGTTTGAGGAACATTTTGTAACATATTTGTCTCATTCAAACTTTGGTGTCTGTTTAATTAAACAACTTTTAACCTAAAGATTGTAAACTCCCTTTTATAGAGGGGGAATAAATAAATAAATAAACGTAGTATTATGTCAAAGCCACATCGCCATGACAACAGTATTTGGCTTGTTAAATAACGCAGCATACTATTTTAATTGAATATGAGCACATGCCTACTCACATACTGTACTTCCTGTCTAAGCTGTGTTTTGGTGATCTGTTGGGATTCATTTCCTGTCATAATCCTGTGATCACAGCGCTGTAATTGTGATTTTTTTTTTTTTTGTGCGTGTGTACTTCTACAAATCACTTTAGTTACAACTTGTAGAACTTCTGGCCCCGCCCCCTCTGTGCCCCTCTCTGGAGATGGCAGCTTGGCTCCGCCCCTGAAAACATTACAATAGTCAGTCGCTTCATTTGAAATCTTTAAATTGCTGCTTAGCTGGTGATTTGTTAAAAAAATTAATAAATAAAAAAAAAATATATAAAATAATAATAATAATAATATTATAATAGAGCATTACTGTTGTAAATACGTAAATTGTCATTTGTAATCACCTTGTCAATGTTTGTAAGCAGAGTTTTTGCAGATTTACAAATCTGATTTGTGATTTTGTAAAATTCCGATCTCGCCTCTGCGTCAACATCCGATTCCTTCTGACAGGAAGAGAACTCTGAAATCTTGCACATTTGATTGTTGCTGCTTTTCAGGTGAGCAAGGTGGTCTGACCTCAAAGGAAAAAGTGATAAAATGTTTTATTTTCTGTGTAAAAAACAAAACAAAAACAGGTGGAGTCTTCCGGATGAAAAAACAAAAGTCAGTCCCTTCTTATTGTCTTCCGAATGAGAGGAAAAGTCTTCCACAAGCCAGGACATGACACAGGACATGACACAGGACATGACACAGGACATGACACAGGACATGACACAGGACATGACACAGGACATGACACAGGACATGACACAGGACATGACACAGGACATGACACAGGACAATGAGGAGACTTAAGAGCACTGAATACTTAACATATATATATATATATATATATATATATACACACACACACACACACACACACACACAGCTTCCTAACCTGGCCTCTGTGTTTCTTACTGTAACACACACATGTCTGAAGGGGGACAGGGTTCTTACTACTGAATAAACCACAGTGATAGATTTGTATTATTGTAAACTGACTGCTGCTGAGTTTCTGTGTGTGTGTGTGTGTGTGTGTGTGTGTGTGTGTGTGTGTGTGTGCGCGCTACCAAAAAGAAGTGACGATGACCAGCTACGCTACACAACCGACATCGTTCAACAGTATAAACAGTAAAGACGGCGAGAGGAGACAAGGTTGTGATAATGGTTATCTTATGAAATGACAAACAGGAGTGTGTGTTAGACTGTAGGAGTGTGTGTTATTCAGGATCAGTATGTGCTTGGGTGTATGAGTGTGCGTTTGGGTGTATGAGTGTGTGTTATTCAGGATCAGTATGTGTTTGGGTGTATGAGTGTGTGTTTGGGTGTATGAGTGTGTGTTATTCAGTATCAGTATGTGTTTGGGTGTATGAGTGTGTGTTTGGGTGTATGAGTGTGTGTTTGGGTGTATGAGTGTGTGTTATTCACGATCAGTATGTGTTTGGGTGTATGAGTGTGTGTTAGACTGTAGGAGTGTGTGTTAGACTGTAGGAGTGTGTGTTAGACTGTAGGAGTGTGTGTTATTCAGGATCAGTATGTGTTTGGGTGTAGGAGTGTGTGTTAGACTGTAGGAGTGTGTGTTATTCAGGATCAGTATGTGCTTGGGTGTATGAGTGTGTGTTAGACTGTAGGAGTGTGTGTTATTCAGGATCAGTATGTGTTTGGGTGTATGAGTGTGTGTTAGACTGTAGGAGTGTGTGTTATTCAGGATCAGTATGTGTTTGGGTGTATGAGTGTGTGTTAGACTGTAGGAGTGTGTGTTAGACTGTAGGAGTGTGTGTTAGACTGTAGGAGTGTGTGTTATTCAGGATCAGTATGTGTTTGGGTGTATGAGTGTGTGTTAGACTGTAGGAGTGTGTGTTATTCAGGATCAGTATGTGTTTGGGTGTATGAGTGTGTGTTAGACTGTAGGAGTGTGTGTTATTCAGGATCAGTATGTGTTTGGGTGTATGAGTGTGTGTTAGACTGTAGGAGTGTGTGTTATTCAGGATCAGTATGTGTTTGGGTGTAGGAGTGTGTGTTAGACTGTAGGAGTGTGTGTTATTCAGGATCAGTATGTGTTTGGGTGTAGGAGTGTGTGTTAGACTGTAGGAGTGTGTGTTATTCAGGATCAGTGTGTGTTTGGGTGTATGAGTGTGTGTTAGACTGTGTGAGTGTGTGTTAGACTGTATGAGTGTGTGTTAGACTGTATGAGTGTGTGTTAGACTGTATGAGTGTGTGTTAGACTGTATGAGTGTGTGTTAGACTGTATGAGTGTGTGTTAGACTGTATGAGTGTGTGTTAGATGTAGGAGTGTGTGTATAACACACTAGGTAAAGGTAATAAAGTTGCAGAAATGAGAACACACACAGAATTTTTTTTTGCAGTGTTTGAGAGCGAGAGAGAGAGAGAGACAGGTCTATCATTCTCTATCTGGCCCGAGGACAAAACTAGCACACACACACACACACACACACACACACACACACACACACACACACACACACACAGCTAATATCTTAGATTATGTTGTCCAGTTGCAGCATTTAAATGGCCGTCATTAGTGGTGTGTTGATGCTACTAAACACACATTACAGCACAGCCCGTGTGTGTGTGTGTGTGTGTGTGTGTGTGTGTGTGTGTGTGTGTGTTTGAGAGAGAGAGAGAGAGAGAGAGAGAGAGAGAGAGAGAGAGAGAGAGAGAGAGACCACAAAGAAACTGTGCGCAAAATCATAATTTAGCCATAGATTATTCATCCGCTAGTCCCTGAGGGAGCACAAGGGTCAGGGAACACACACACACACACACACACGCACACACACACACACACACAGAAAACAGTGCACAAGAATGCATCCACCAATAAGTGTACACACTTGCCGAAAAGGTGCAAAAGCAAGATGATAAGCAAACACTTTGTAAAGTATTTTGTATTTTTTTTATAAAGTAGTCCATATTATCACACACACGTACACACATGTATAGTAGTGTAAATGGATATACAAAGAGATAAAGCATGCATACTTGCAGATAAGAGTGCAGGAGGAACTGTGTGTGTGTGTGTGTGTGTGTGTGTGTGTGTGTGTGTGCGCGCGCGCAAGTACTCTGAGCTGCATTTGTCCTACACTGCCATCTAGAGGACACGTGACAGACACCATGTGATTTATAGTTTGTAATATGTTTGTGTAAATAACAGAAAAGTGTGTGTGTGTGTGTGTGTGTGTGTGTGTGTGTGTGTGTGTGTGTGAGATCCACTAGATGTCAGTGGTGAGTCAGGGTCATGGTGGTGACGTTACTGTGCTGTAACTGAGATCCTCTTGTTTGTACATGTTAAATATTTATTGTGTGTTAAGTGTGTAAACACTGTTCTCAGGCTACACACGCACGCGCACGCACGCAAGAAACGTAAGCAATGACCTGAACTCAAATATTTATATGTATTAATTATAATTATTTATACCTATACATAATTATTTACATACATAATTCTAATTAATTAACATTAACTGTTAATGTTAATTCACTTATGCACAACTAAATTCTTATAAATCATAAACACAGATTCAGCTCATTCAGCACATGGACACACACCTTAGAGTGTGTGTGTGTGTGTGTGTGTGTGTGTGTGTGTGTGTGTGTGTGTGTGTGTGTGTGTGTAAAAGTTGTCCTCTGACAGTGTAGATATTTATGGGAAGCGTGTGTTTAGGAGAAACTTCCACTCTGTGTGTCTGTCTGTGTGTGTGTGTGTGTGTGTGTGTGTGTGTGTGTGTGTGTGTACCACGATCCAGATATGTGGATAGCTGATTGGAGTGTGTGGGAGTACGGATAGATTGTGTCCTTATGTGTGTGTGTGTGTGTGTGTGTGTAGAGGTGTCTGTACATGTGCATGTGTGTTTGCCTCACAGTGTGCCACCCAGATATAGGTGTGTATGTTTCTAACCAACACAGAGTGTGTGTGTGTGTGTGTGTGTGTGTGTGTGTGTGTGTGTGTGTGTGTGTGTGTGTGTGTGTAAAACCAGTTTAACTAGGCTCTGTTTGTTCCCTGGAAGTCCAAGTGGAGAAGAAACAGTATGTATATGCTACAGTTATAGTGCTCTCGTGCTCTCTCTCTCTCTCTCTCACACACACACACACACACACACACACACACACACACACACACACACACACACACACACATACACACACACACACGAAATATAAAATACCCTAAGGGTGTTGTGGAAATCCGGTTTCTCCAGTTCTCTTAACAGCAGACTAATTGGAATGATTCAGATTGTGAGTAAAAACCGAAGCACATGAACACCAGCAGCATGAAAACTTCTTACAGAGATATTGAAGATAAAGTTCTCCAGCGGTTGAAGAGGAAGAAAGCTCTGTGCAGCTGCTGACGGTGTAAAACCACCACCAGAAGGTCTGAGTGGGGAAAAAAAAAAGCTACCAAACTGTGTGTGACTGAAAATTCGTCTGAAAGCAGACGGACACAAAGTGGGAAACTGATAAAGAGCATTTAAACCCGGTGTAAACGCTCTTTATCAGCTTCCCACTTCGTGTCCGTCTGGCAAGGCCAATTCTATTGTTTTCGCTATACATTGAAGACGTTTGGGTTTGAGACCAAAAGATGGATATGAGACGATAGATCAGAACTTCAGCTTTCATTTCCTCGTATTTACATCTAGACATTTTAAACAAACGACTCACCGACATCAAACTGTTGGTTTCTTCTTTGGTGATGCATTTCCAGGTTTTTCTGGAAGGTTTCTCCTTTCAGTTTCCTCTTCAGGAGGTGAAATGCTGATCAGTTGGGTTAAGATCTGGTGATTGACTTGTCCAGTCTAAAACCTTCCACTTTTTCCCTCTGATGAAGTCCTTTGTTGAGTCGGCAGTGTGATTTGGATCGTTGTCTTGCTGCATGATGAAGTTCCTCCTGATTAATTTGGATGCATTTCTCTGTAAATTGTCAGACGGACTGTTACTGTAGACTTCTGAATTCGTTCTGCTGCTACCATCATGAGGTCCATCACCGATAAAGATTAGTAAGCCTGTTCCAGAAGCAGCCATGCGAGCCCAAGCCACGACACTACCTCCACCATGTTTCACAGATAAGCTTGTATGTTCTGGATCACAAGCAGATCATTTCTTTCTCCACACTTTGGCCTTTCCATCACTTTGGTAGAGGTTCGTCTTGGTTCCAGAACCATTGTGGCTCATCTCTGTATTTCTTCGCGAAGTCACTAACTGTTGTTTTTGAGTTTTTCTTCACAGCTCTCACAATGTTTGTCATCAACTGCTGTTGTTTTCCTTGGCCTTCTGTCTAGTCAACCTACCCCATCGCCCAGACATGTAAAGAACGAGAGATTGTTTTCACGTGCAGAGAGTAATCAGTACTCGTCAGATATTCCTGCAGCTCCTTTAATGTTGCCTTAGGTCTCTTGGCAGCCTCCCTGGTAAGTTTTTGTCTTGTTTTGTTTTTGGTGAGGTCACTGCGGTGCTCCGTGTTCTCCATTTGTTGATGATGTTCTGTGATATTTGATGTTCTGTAATACATCAAATGTTTTGGAAATTCTTTTATACCCCTCTCCTGATCTATATCTTTTTTTTTTTTTTTTTTACAAGTGAGATCCTGTACATGCTCTCTAAGCTCTTTGAATTCCATGGCTTCAGCAGTCAGATGAAAGAAGAAATGAAGAAGACGTGAAGTAAGTCCTACAGAAACCGCCGCTCTTTATTTGGGGTTAATCAGAATAATTTCATAGATGACAGCTGTATGATAATTACTTTTGAATGTGATTGGTTGATTCTGAACACAGCAACACCCCCAATTATAAAAGGGTGTGCACACTTACGCAACCAGGGTATTGTAAGTTTTTTTTTTAATTTTTCCCTAAAATGTTTGATTGTTTATTTTTACATAGTTTTTTATACGTTTTAATTTCACATTGAGGGTCAGAAAAGTCCAGACATGATTCATCTTAGTTTCTTTTTTTTTTTTTTTTTTTTAACTTTACAAAAACCTGACACACAGTACGATGCAAAAGTTTTAGGCACACGCAAAGAAATGCTGTAGAGCAAAGATGCCTTCAAAATAATGAAATCAAATGTTTCTACATTTAAAAAAATACGTTAAAGAGCAGTAAACAGTAGTAAATGAAACAAAGTCAATATTTGGTGTGACAAAAAAATAAAAATAAAAATAGTAGTCTCCGGTACAATGTGTGCAGTTTTATAAGGAAATGAGCTGGTGAGTTTTATTGAGCATCTTGCAGAACCAGACACAGTTCTTCTGGACACTTTGACTTTCGCACTCGCTTCTTATTTCTGCAGTGAAACCCAGCAGCCTTCATTGTGTTTACTGTCTGAAAAGTGTCTCTTACATAATACGCTGCTTTCTTTAATGACATACAAACATTTAATTTTGTGCTAGAAAACTAATGTTTGGGAATCTAAAATGTTTTTTGTACCGACTTGATCATGTAGACGTCATAAAAAATATTAAACATTTTAAAAAATGATTAACTGAAGACGACGACACCGTGAGCAACCTCCACAAATATTAAATGAGCTCGGATGATGGACTCCGCGTTTACATGTTTACACGCCAAACACACGCCACACACACACACACACACACACACACACACATGCCACACACACACGACCCCAGGCTCCGTTACAGTGAGCGTACTTTACCTTTTATTTCGTTAATCTGTCGTTTGAACGCTTTTTTGTAAACCAATTGCATTCCTTACCAGTGAAACTGATGCATACTTTCAGTGCATTATGGGTAATTAATAAACAGTCCCTCAGATGTATGATATAGAATCACTAAGAAAATAAAATACTGACTTTAAAAGTCTTGCCACAATAGATTCTTATACATTGGGAACTGACTACCAAAACAACATTTTTTTATCTTAGCAAAAGGTTTTCTGAACATCACAGATAGACACTTTTGGTTCTTAACATTAAAAACAAATTTTTAGCATTCCCTTTTAATCAAGCAGGAACGAGTCGGGATATATTTCTCTCAGTCGTATTCTCGTTATCATCACAGGCTAATTCCTGAGCGCTGTAGTCATCACGGACACTTAAAAAAACAAAAAAAAACACACAATAACTTACTACTGCAAGCATGTGGCCTTGTGGGTGTGTTATCTGTAATGACTCACTTCTCAGCACGTTCTCGGACACCGAAACAGACAAAAAAAATGTGTTTATTCTTTAATCTTAAGAAGAAGGGGGGAAAAAATAAAAAAAAATTCCATGGTAACCAGAATTTTACAGATTAACTCCTATATTTCCAACAACACGGGTGACGGGTGAAATAAAAATCTGTGTTAGGAGATTTAAGAAGCTGAAAGGGGAGAAAGTGAAACAGCAAGTGGATGGAGTAAACATTTCATACTAACCACAGCCTGGGTTAGTATGGGAGTTCTCATCACCTGAAAATCACTCGCTGCTGCTGCTGAGGATGGCCTCCAACATGGACAAAAGATCAGCATGAGATTACTGTGGATGGTACCACGGAGAAACCGTGAAGACGGCTGTGGACGTTCTTCCTTGGATAGAACAGTTTCGCACACAAAGTCTCCATCTCTGATGCTCATACTCATAAGTTCCTCATAAGTTCCTCATAAGTTCCTGGTTACACAACTGCACTTTTTGACCATGTAGTACACAGAAGGGATTTATTTATTTATTTAATTATTTATTTATAATCGCACTATCCGGTCTCACCCAGATGAGGATGGGTTCCCCTTTGAGTCTGGTTCCCCTCAAGGTTTCTTCCTCATATCGTCTCGGGGAGCTTTTCCTCAGCATCGGCGCCTCTGGCTGCTCGTTAGGGATAAATTCATATTCTATACTTGAGAAGAATGTATTATATATTTGTAAAGCTGCTTTGTGACGATGTCCATTGTTAAAAGCAGCAGCATAAATAAAACTAGATTGAGTTTATTTGAATTTTCAGTGAATTATTCAAAAGGAGTTGCTCCGTTTGGAAATCTTATTTAATTACCTAATAACATGCTGGATAATTAGCTAATTAGTCATTAGATAGACAGATATAACTTGAGTACTTTATTGATTGCTGAAGGAAACAAAGTGCAATGCACGAAGACACAGACGGGGAAGTAAATAAAAACAAAAATAATATAAGTTGTGAAAGAATAATTAAAAACATGCAAGCAAGAATAAGATGGCGGTCGGTGAAACGTGTGAGGGTCCATACAAAAATGAGTACCGTTACCGAGTGCTAACTCTAACCGGTTCACCATTTACACTTATGTTTGAATTTTAAAAACCTGTGCGATTAAAAAAAAAATAATCAACTGCACGCATTAACGTGTTACTTTTCACAGCCTTAATAATAATAATAATAATAATAATAATAATAACAATTTATCAAATTAACTTTAACCCTTTTGTTTCGCAATCACTGCAAACATTTCGCTCGCTGCACTTAGTAGCTAACAGCCTGGTAGCAAAAACAGCTAATTAGCAGTTAGCAAGAGAGGATTTTGCAGAACACAATTCTGACAGAGGACACACATTTACTCTAGTGCATTATGGGTAATAATATGATGAGTCAGTCATGTTTGAACAGGACTACGGGTCTTTCTAGCATTTTGGATGTTTCTTAAAACGACAGACGTTCCAGTCGCGTCACCAGACACGTGCCAGTTAGAATGGCGGCCGTCGCCGATCCGCGAGTTCGATTTCTAGTCAGAACTTTATCTTCTGAAACGCGCCGTCTCCTTGGATTCGCACGACTTCAGCATTTTTATCATCTTTCAATTCCTCTTTAGATTTGCGAAATCGGAGAACCACGTTCCAATGAGAAAAGACTTTGTGAGATGAGAATTTTTGACCTCTGAGGGAGTAGAAGGGATGATTACAGCGATCGGCGTCGTCCTTGAGACGTCAATATCGAACATGGACCCCCTGAAAAGTACTTAGTATTTAAAATACGGTCTGAGGTCGTTATATAAACGGACCATAACATGTTTGCGTGTTAATTTAATGCCACGAGATGTCCCGGGACAGACTCCGGATCTTACTGAAGATGGAAGTTACCAATGTCACTAGCTAAGTTTACTAATGTTAGATGAATTCAGTTAGCTTGTTATTGTTCTCCTTTTAAAGAAGGAAATTTGAAAATTCATGCACTAACACTGGATCCATGGATATTTCTAGTCAGTTCAGAGGGTTAATCATATGTAATGCATCTATCGTTCATTAGTGACGGTAGTTAATTCTTATTAATGGACTGCATGACAACAAAAATGTTTCACACTCACCGCAATCAGCAACGATCAACATCGATTTTAAAAATCACTGATTATAAAATAACAAATAGTTTCAATGCCTGGTGCAATGGGTTTAAACATCTGACGTGTTAGCGCCTGGTGTAGTGTTCACTTTTTTAGTGTTGCATTATAATGATGTTCATGAATTTATTTCTGATATTTAAACACACCATTTACACCAATTCAATAACAATTAATAATAAGTATAGCTGTTAGTTTAATGCTGTCGGTGTCAATCCTCTTCCTCGGATGTTAATTTACTGTTCAACGCTTTGTTCACTTTGCACTGCTTGTGTCCATTAAACAACTTTTGGTTTTCAGGGCCAAAATAAACACGATTTGTATTTTAAGCAAATGATGGTCACGTGCCTGAGAAAAATTATAGCGATGATTCATAACGTACAGTGAGATCACTGATGGGATAAAATAAGATAAGTCACAGAAACGTAATGTTTATAGCATCTGTATTGCATTTAATTTCATTTAAAGAAGAAAGACACTTGTACAATCCCACGGTGTCAGCTGTAATTCAGATGGGATCAAGTGAAGGGGGGAAAAATAGCCTAAATTGATAGCATTTCCTGTTCTTTAGGCGTCGTTCGCGAACAAGTCGGCTCTTTGAATCACTGAACATAGAACATAGAGAGTCGACTCGCATTTAGGAGCCGATTCTTTTTGGTAAATTCTAGGCGGTGTAAGATTTCATTAAACAATCTGAAAAGTACATTTCAGATATAGTTTAGCAAAAGAAGAGCAGGGGAAGTGAAGTTTAGGCGATCTTGTCAATGACCCGTGTCAAATGAACCGATTCACTGAAAAGAGTCGGAAATCCCAAAACTACCCCCTGTTGTTTTTTTTTTTGTTTTTTTTCTTCCCCTCGCCGAAACGTTACTCATCCTCGAAACGGTGACGTCTTCAGGTGCTTCCGGAGTCTCGTCCAATCACGGAGCAGTAGCGACTGAGGGCGAAACTGAAGCGTGGCCCCGCCCACTTTCCAGTCACCCAAACGCGCGTCTCCTTAAAATGCGCGCTCCCGCCGACTCTACTGCTGATCATCGTGAAGGTGCGGTTTCTCCGGACAGGTGCTTCACCCACTCTCAGATCAGGGAGGAATTTAAAGCGGAATTGGGGTTTTTTTTTTTTTGGACATTCCTCGAGGAAACTTTGGATTTTAAAAGAAGTTTTAAAGAAAATTTTAAAGCGATTTGCACTTTTTAAGGACAAACTAGGCAACTTTTTCTTTTAAAAAAACATTAAAAAAAAAAAGATGGCGAATAAAGGGCTGCAGTTGCTGGGATTTCTTCTGGCTGTGATCGGGCTTGTGGGCCTCGTAGCCGGTACCATCATGCCCCAGTGGCAAATGTCGGCCTACGTGGGAGATAACATCATCACCGCCGTGGCCATGTACCAGGGCCTGTGGATGTCCTGCGCCTTCCAGAGCACCGGGCAGATGCAGTGCAAGATCTACGACTCCATGCTGCAGCTCAACAGTAAGAACCAAAACTTAATAAACAAATAAATAATCTAATCTCATCGCATTTCATTACATAAGCAAATAAACCATTCCTTAGTACCACTAAAAGTACGTAAAAAGTATGAAAAGTACTAAAAGGCCCAATTGTAGCCTTAATTTTTTATTATTTGCTTATTAATTTGCTTGTTTATTTATTTATTTATTTATTTATTTTAATCACTTTCATTTATTCATCTAACCCCTGTCTCTCTCTGAGCAACACAGTATTTTCTTATTATAGCCTGTTTTTCATATTAATTTGTGTAAATATTCGTTTGATTCCACGGTTTAATGTTTTT
Source organism: Cranoglanis bouderius (assembly GCA_023630585.1). Taxonomy (NCBI): domain Eukaryota; kingdom Metazoa; phylum Chordata; class Actinopteri; order Siluriformes; family Cranoglanididae; genus Cranoglanis; species Cranoglanis bouderius. The sequence continues at coordinate 20,834,303 of CM042550.1, read as the reverse complement.
AACCTCGTATCTCTGAGCTTGTTAAACCTGTCGCTTGGTGATCAACGCTTCTGGGGGAAAACGGGTGGCAGTTTGTCCGTGCGCATGCGCAGAACCGCTCACCGCCTCGCACCGCCGTGAAAAATAATTATTCAGGATGCCTGCATCATGTGGCACGAACTTGTAACTCATTTTCTACTCGCTGTACTGGACTCGGTCCATGTTCTCTGTCCTCGAGCTGAGAGATTTATTTCAGCCCGGGGTTAATTATAATTAAACACACCCTTTTTTATTTGACTTTTTAATTAATTAATGAATGAATGATTTGGCTGCTGTAGGAACAGGTGGATTGGTGTGTAGTGGAGTTTAGTTTGTAGCTACAGTATACACCATATTGTGCACATTTTGCTCGCTTCAAACAGCAGAACTTGTGATTCACCCTGTAATAGTGTAAGGTGTGTGTGTTTTTTTTTTTTTTTTTTTTTTTTAAAGCCACGCCCCCAGGTAACACACCTGTAGGTTGCTATGGTGTATTGTTTCTCCTTTCTTTTCCTTGGAGGAGGGTGGGGTGATATTTGAAATGCATCAGTGCTTCAGGGTTAAAGGGGACATTCAGAAGGAAAGAAATGGAGGAAGCGGAACAAATGAAGTATGAAAACGAACAAAATGGTCGTGGTTTGTTTAATTGCACTTCCTGCTTTGAGTAAAAACGGCGCAGAGAAAATGAGAGGCGTGTGTCTGTATTGGTGCATGTGATCTATTCGAACTCCGAAGTTTTGTTCTCCGAGTAAAACAATGTGGATCCACTATGCAGCGAGTGGAGTAATTCATTACACAGCAGGAAGGTTTGTCTCCCCCTCCCCCTCCTCCTCCTCCTCCTCCAGCTGTGGAAAGTCCTCTCAGGGTTTCAGTATCAGGGTGGGGGGAGGAAGAGTAGAAGTGTGGCCAGACCTTTTCATCATCCAGATTTGCATCGTTATTCCAAAAAACTAGCCCATGCAAATGTTGAACGGCAGCCAGGCGATGGCTGCTCTACACACACACACACACACACACACACACACACACACGAGTCATCATCAGTGTCATCTAATTATTCCAAACTTTCTGATCCGAGATTTAGAATCGGCAGCTTTTCCAGGAGCCCGTTTCATTTTTCAGGCTCGGCTCGCGGCGTTTATTTGTTTTATTTCATTTATTTGTTTCGCTATCAGAGAACGATAAGGCGTTATCGCTTATACACCTTTTTATGACCTCTACAAACATAAATACAGGCCACTTGTGATAAACCGCGCCGTTAGGAATCAGAATGGGCTTTCTGAACGAGCTCCTGCCTCTTTATTCATTTTGTTATTTTTTTTTTGTTGTTGTTGGGAGGTTTTATTGTTTTTGTTTTTGTTTTATGGAGGAATTTTTGATACCGAAAGTACGAGATCCGATTACAGAGAAAAGCTCTCGGACTTTACAGAGAAACGGAGGGAGGTTCTTCACAACGAAACCTGTCTCTCTCTCTCTCTCTCGCTGTCTACCTTCCTGAGTCTCGGACTGGTCAGACCAGTTCTTACATATAAAGAGCAAACAGATTCTCTCACACACACACACACACACACACACACACACACACACACACACACACAGAGGAAGGAGACTACTGGATGGAACCAGTTTGCACCTGAGTGCAGGTGGAGAGTTGGGGGATGGGATTTGGCCTCACCAGAGCGAGCATGCATTTCATTCAAACAACCCACAACAAAAGATCCTGTATGGACAGAAATTGGCGGTCGAAACTGCTGGTCCACAAACAGAACTCGCTTCGCACGTGGCGTCTTTAGCTCCGAATTTATAAGAAGCGGCGTTTACAGATCACGTCGGGTCAATAAGCCTGCCTTACAACCAGGAGGTCTGAGGTTCTTACAAGTTTATCAGCATGAAATCCACTCAAATCGCTGCTAAACGTCAGAACTCTTACAAAAGTTACATGAGATTAATAAAAGGTTCTCTGTAGAGGTTCTCGGGCCCCTAAAAACCTTCTACCTTGATCTCATGAACGCTCCGTTATGAACTTTATAAGCTTGATTGTGTGTCATATATATATATATATATATAAGAGTTCACCCAGTCGTTAAGCAGCAGTGATGTTTCTGTGTGGAATGAAAACGTAATCTGCCTAGCAACAAGGATCCGATCGGACGTGGTCGTTTTGTTCACCGTTAAAACTAGACGTTGATATTTTTATACAGTCTTGGTGAAATATAGTCCAGTGTAGCACCCTATCATCTTCCACAGAGCTGTGCTCGGGAGGATTTTATTTATTTATTCATGAGTTTGATTTCTTTAGCACCTTTCTAACACCCAAGGTCACTTTACCAAATACGTAACACAAACCAACACAAAGGGGAAGAAAATATTACAAGAATAACGTCGTTTGTGTCTCGTCATTGAAACATCTTGAAGTATCATGGTTTATTTTTCCAAGATGGTGGCTGAACTCGTGGTTTTTTTTTTTTTTTTTTTTTGGTCGAACTGGTTTCACAGGAAGTTTGTGCGTTTTCTCTCATGTCTGGTGAAATGTTAAGAGTAGGAACACGGTACTTCTTGGTTTATAAACTAAAGAATGTAACGAAAGGTTCCTCTCTGCGTCAACGCAGGACGAGTGCTGATCTGGTTTCAGGAACTAAATCATGTCTCCTGAAGCCTCTGACTTCTAAACAAGCATCAGGGTCAAAACTAACGTCCTGTCTCTCTCTCTCTCTCTCTCTTTCTCTGTGTCTGTCTGTGTTTAGGTGCTCTCCAGGCCACTCGCGCGCTGATGGTCATCAGTATCATCCTGACCGTGATGGGACTGGGCGTGGCCGCCATGGGCATGAAGTGCACCAACTGTGGCGGTGATGACAAAGTGAAAAAATCTCGCATCGCCATGACCGGAGGCATCGTCATCCTGCTGGGATGTAAGTCCTGTTCATCATGGAATGTATAATATTACACAAGTTCTGCTTCGCTACGCTAATAAGCTTCTCTTTTCGTCTAGCTAACAATGATCGGATCTATAAAAACAAAAACAAAAAAAAGTATTACAAATTACACAAATTGTATCTTTTACACTTTGGTAATGAAGCTTAGAAATCATTTGGGTTTTATATTTAGGTTCTAAAAAAAAAAAATCTTGTAGATCGTGCTTTGCGTTACATGATACGCTAACAGGCTTCTCTGTTTATCAAGCTGATTTAGTTAAAGCTAAATGAAAGTAGTTAAGATACAAAGGTCACCTATGACCTGAACTGTGCAGTGAACCTCATTTCTGATGCAGGACAGCTTTAAATTTACATTAAGGTTTGGAAAATCTTGCTAGTTTCAAAATTCCATGCTAGTTATGCAACATGCCAAGTCTTATGTCTAGGCTAGTCATGTAGCATGATGCTAACAGTCATCTTTTTTTTTCTTTTTTAAGCTCTGTGTGCCATCATCGCCTGCTCGTATTTCTCCTACCAGATTATCCGGGATTTCTACAGTCCCTTCACTCCGGTCAACACAAAGTAAGTGTGCGATTAGCGATATTAGCTCGTACAGCGTGACGTGTTTATTTATTTAACGTACATATTATGAACTGATTAAAATGAAATGCGTTTATTTACTAGCCTGAGTACATATAAGGTCGTTCATTTAAATACTTTCACTATCTGTGGTATTAAGTGACTTCGGACACGCCAGCTTTAATGACCAGCTGTTTTTATTAGTGAATTGTATCGACTTTGTCGATTAGCCTTCACATCCGTAGCTAGTGTGGCTTTTACGTTTTGAGTTGCTTGTGACAAATGAGCAAAGATTTCACAAATGTTACTAGTTTTATATATATATAATTTTTTAACTTTAGTGTTCTTGAGCACTGGAACGCAACCTGAGCATCAGTTTCCAGCCCAAGTGCAATTCAAAAATCCGAAACTGGTCCACAGAGTTTAGGCGCTGGAAAGGGGAGACGTGTTTTTGGTGGAAAACGAGTTCACTGTGGTGCGCACGCATTTCTGACTTGCAGTATCTGCGAGATGCCTTTCAAAATCATTGCTCCATAATCGATAATCCGTAATTATCTACTCCATAATCCCTCTTTTCCCCTTCTCTCAGTATAATTTACGACGTACAGAACCGTTCGGATCGTAGACGCTGTGTGCACCTTCACTTTCCCTTTGTTTACGGAAAGTGATCAGACGTGGTTCCGACTATTTACTTTAAAACAAGACCGTGGTGAACAGTGAGTATTTTTAAAGAAGGGGGGTGGGGAGAAAAGGCAGCTACGGGATTCGCTGTCGGTTGTTGAAAGATGATGTAGGGCGATAAGAACACACCCCCTTATGTTAGGTTTGGTCTGTACCAAGAGGAACGAGGAGGGGGATTTTTTTTTTTTTGCATTTTTCCCTAATTCATGTCCTTTTTCTGCGCAGGTATGAGTTCGGCGGTGCCATTTTCGTCACCTGGGCCGGAGCGTTCCTCACCGTTTTCGGCGGCGGCTTGCTGGCTGCATCCTGCTCCAAACGCCAATCGTCCGGCACAAAATATCCAAAGTCCCGGCCACCAAGCAGCTCCAAGGAGTACGTCTGAGTGCCAGGCCCACGCCCGCTTAGTACCAAATCGATAACGGCAGCGAGCTGGTGGAGGTTTTTCTGTGTGGCTGATCTGAGAGCAGTTAGAGGTTTATTTTAGCTTAAAGCAAACGTTTCTGAGATCAGCACACCAGGGCGACGTCTACGTCCGGCTTACGGCAGCGCATTATGTTTTCAACTGTACTCGTTTCTTCCTTTTGTGCCTGTTTTTTTTTTGTTGTTATGAAAATTTGTATTCGTAAAAGAAATCCATTTGAATATCCATGCTGTTTTACAGAAGGATGTTTTGAGACTGAGTAGTTTCTCTCTGAAGTGTATTAGAGCACGACACTCAGGGATCAATGTGTATCTCTACTTTCTAGTTTAAAACATTTAAACACAGTGCAAAGACGTCCTCCGTCCTCCGTCCCCGGTTTAGTCTCAAGGCCCGAATACACGTCGCTGATTCGTAGCATCTACATTTAAAATTCTAACACTGTTTATAAAGCGCCGACCGCATTACACCTCCGTCTCGTTTCCGAACTTCCCTCTTTGAGAAATAAGAATGAAGAAGTTGTGGTTCTCCACGCGTCACTTTTCCCACCTTCCATGACCAGCGATCTGTTCGTGGAGCTTTGCTGTAGATCCTGCTGATCTCTCGACTCTGGTCTCAACCCAAAAGTAAACATTAACCTTTTATTTTATAAGCCGTGTCCTCTTGTTCACCTCTTCTACAACACATTCCTGCCATTCTCTCCTGCCCAAAAGTCTTTTGTTTTTTAAAATAAATAATAAAAATTAAAAATCCCCAGATAACGCTTGGTGTTTGCACTGTTTTTAATCCAGCATTGAGGAATAATAGCTGTAGATACTGTTTATCATCCTGCTAGTTCATTTCTTCAAGTTCAGTCTCACTTTTTTTTTTTTTTTTAAGATGTTATTTTATGCAAATTAATTTTATGTAAATAAACAGAGTGGAAATGGAGAACACTGTTCGGTTGGTCTTTCTTTCTTTCCTTCTTTCTGGAGATGTAGGTGATGCCAATCCTCTTTTTTTTTTTTTTCATGTTATTGCATTAATTCAGCATTATCGTAACGTATTGAAAAAGCTACTGATTTAACAATTTTTTAATATAAATGTTTATTAAAAGGTAAGATTTCATTAAACTGTTTCAGGCATTCTTCGGTAATGAACAACAATTAGCGGTCAAAATATCACCAAACGTGTCCGTTTAGAGACAATAAACTGCCAGTGAGTCATTTTAGAAGGTGAAGGAGTCGACTCTTATCGGTAAGCTGAGTCAAATGATTCATGAGCTGAAATCAAACTGAATCATGAGTGAGTCCCATTGGTTATTATTACGTCATCATTACTGATCTGAAGCCCGGACTTTATCCTAAAACTACATCAGTGTCATAAGAAGATGTGAGGGCGGGGCTTGAAACTAATATCTATTTACGCACTGGCTTGACGACATGTCAATCAAAAATATAACGAACGTTATGTTTAAAGTTTTTGCCATGATTAAGGGTTCTCTTATTATATATAATTATGAACATCTGTTCACATTTGTGAAATGTTTTCCTGCTTGTAAATGCAGCTGGATTTTTTAATTTTTTTTTTTTCCCCCCCAGAACTTTCCATGACCTTGGCAAAAATGTCTGCATAAGCAGAAACTAGAACGTTCTGAGAACTGAGTTTTGCAGACTGGACATGTTTTATAAAAAAAATAAATAAATAATAAAAAAATCCACACACACAAACAAAATAACGGACGCAGTGAACATTTACAAATGAGGTTCCTGCGACCTGACGGGAACTTTTTAAAAGGGGAACGTTTATATAAACGAGATGTTCTTATATCTTAAAAAGAACATTAGTGGAACTTTCTGCCATCGTCAAAACTGTCAGCCTGCACTTATGTTATAGCAGCTATAAACACTCTTTCCCTCACCAGACTTTATTCTCGCCAAGTCAATAAGTCTAAAATCGCAGTTTGTCGTGTTACCGAGAAACCACAAAGAAGCGTGAACTCCTCTGTCCTGAAGATGCTTTACCTCCGACGGTTACAAAGCGCTGACACTGGAGACTCCTTCCATAAATTTCATTTATTTAAATAACAAATGTGTCTTTTCAGAAAATTCCATGTGTTCGAACGAGTGCATTCATACAAACCTGTGGTTTGCTGCTGCACTACTTTCAGAGCTGCTCTTAAAGAAAATTAAACAACACCTTCTGACCAATCACAACCCAGAACTCTGAGGCGTAAATAAGATTAAAAGAAAACGAGTCGATAACAGGAGTTATTTGTATCTTATGTAGCGTTATGTCGCCATCTAGTGGTGAAGGACCGCATCACAGCTTCAAAAAAAAAAAAAAAAGTCCACACACACACACACACACACACACACACACACACACACACACAAAAACACACACACACACGCACACGTTTGGGTGACTTGTAAACTTCCTGTGGTATAATTTCATTTATGAACGGAATTTCTTTCTTCTCTGAAATCCTCTGAAGCGCCGCGTTTCGATTCGTCGTTTCTTGGTCACGTGGTCAAAGGGACCGCGATTTTGTGACGTCATACAGGCAGAGCCAGTTCGGAAGGGTTTTCCTGTGAATGGTGTTGCCAGATTCGAGCTGATCTTTCTTTGACGTGTGGTTTAGGAGCTGCAGGTCTCGCACAGTATCCATTCTATGAAATGTATTATATATGTATATAAAAATTTAATTATGTTAAAAATCTGTACTCGAACAAGATGATTAGTTTATTCACAAAATTCTATAACAAACCGATCCTGAGGTCATCAAGAACACATACTGCCATGGGAACACAAAAAAACCCCTGCGTAAATGAGCCTAACCATGCAGCACTGTTTAAAATCCCAGCTCTGTATCAAACACTGGCACAGCGGCCATGAGCAAAAACACAAAACCCCTCACAATTACTCACTGTTGAACATTTCTCATCCTGACATCTTCGTCCAATTCTCTCTCTCTCTCTCTCTCTCTCTCTCTCTCTCTTCACTTTTTTTGGTCTATAACCCAAAGCTACTTTGATACTCTGTCCTACTGCTAACCGTCAGAAACCGTTAACTTTATTCACAGATTAATTGGATATAATCTGACTGCAATTAGCGGTGATCACGTGATTAAAGTAGCCGCGTCCTATTGGATAGAATGTATAACATCTCAGAGCACAAAAATATTTCATGAGTCTGAGGTGAATGTAAAGCGCAATATAGAGAAAGGTTTTTAGAGGAATTTAACCATGAAGTAGATTTGTTTTATTGTCATTACATAGTTCTAAAAGGCTGGCGGAAAGAGACAGAGTGAAGATACCGGTGAATAGCCCCCCCCCCCCCCCCCCCCTTCCCTCCTCCGGTAGCTCCGCCCCCTCAGTGTATTATTGCTATTTTCATCCCCATAACAAAACAACAACAACAAAAAAGTCCATTTTAAATAGGTTATGAAACTTTTGAAATATTAAGCACATTAGACCCAAAAAAATGTCTCATTGTATTTATTTATTTGTTTTTATGTAATTAGAGTTTTTTTTTTTTTTTGTATTCTTAAGCTTTCCATTCACAGGAAATAAAAGAAATATTATACAAACAGCACGTTTTCTGGATTTATTAATAAAACATGCAGGTTCATTCAAGTTCATGTTTCAATCATATTTTTTTTAAAGATAGGAAACAGTTAGGAAACAGTGTGTGTGTGTGTGTGTGTGTGTGTGTGTGTGTGTGTGTGTGTGTGTGTGCCAAAACCATAAACTATAGTCTAATAACTAAGTAACATTCATAGTAACTATTAATCTCCACATAATAATAATAATAATAATAATAATAATAATAATAATAATAATAATAATAATAATAATAATTACCCTATCTATATCACGGGTCTATATCGGATTGAAATGCTAAGGTTTATTATTAAAGAGAGCGAGCTAAGTGGCGCATGCGCACTTCAACTCAGGTGACTCAATCTGTAATGTTACGTCACTGCTCGACTTGTAATGAAGTGTTCGCAAGCGCGAGCAATATCGATCATTCGTTATCTCCTAATTGGTGTCTAACTACACTAAACCCACATACACGAGCACGTGCGATCTGATTTTTATTTTTTTAAATTATTTTTTTTTTTTAAATGTTTTTAGACACGCGCCCGCGCCTCGAGCTAATTTATAGCACCTGTTTTATTCCAGTTACTTCCGGTTTGGGACAGAGACTTGTGCAGTGTCAGGTGGCGGCAGCAGCACGTGCATTGAGCTTCACTCTCCTTCAACACGGCGTTCAAATCTAAATCATCCTTCCGCGTGGCGGAGGCACAGAATTGTGCAGATATCTGTGAGTCACACACACGGAGTCGGTCACATTCACACATCATTATAGAGCTCTGTAAACAAACAAACAAACAAACAAAACGTCTCTGCAGATCTTCGGCTTGTCCAACTGACAGAACCCAAAGCTTCAGGCTCCTAAAAATAATCACATCCTGTCACATGAGTGACAGCACAGAGAAAAGTCTTGATGCTTTGAAGTATCTGAAACGATGGTGAGTCGACCCGAGTCTGAGCACCATGGGAAGTGAGTGGAGGAAACACAGCGATGGGAGAAGCTGAGGATGTTCTCAATGCAGCTACATTAGTGATTAGTCCAAACTGGTCAAGGAACTGAGCAAACACCTGCATGGAGAGAAAAATACTCAAAGCTGTGCTTTATTTATTTATTTATTTATTTATTTATTTATTTATTTATTCAAAATCTAGAATGAGTAAATAATAGAAATGACAAAATAGAAAAAAGAAAAAAAAACAACAGATGAGGTTCCTTCACTGCTTAATGCCTTGGTGCTCAGGTCTGTGAAAGTTATTACTGTATGTAACATCCATTAAAGGAAAACTCCACCCTGAAACACAGTAAATATGCTCATACTGGATATAGCGAGGGCTGAAAACCGCAGCACAGCTATGAACACGGGAGTGTCGAATGGCATTGTGGGTAATCCATTATACCAAAGTGAAGATCGAGTGGCATGTTGATGAACATCTTTTACAACAAGTGAAAAATTAATTAAATAAATAAATAAACAATCTTTCCTCAGAAATCTTTTTTCCCAGAATTCCAGTGGACCACGCTGAAATGTGTCATCACAAATGATCCTATTAGAAAGGACAGAATTTCTTTTCAGTGCAGAAATGTGCTTGTTTTTCTTGTGGTGTTGTTCTGTACTTCATGTCTGTACAGTGTTCTGAATAGCCTTTTGTCTGTGTTCATGGTTTCTCTTGTCATTTATCTCTTCGTCGTCTTCGTCCTCTGCTGTCCTGTGTTGAATTTAGCACCGTGGTTTCGTCCCTCGCTCAGCACCCAGCTGTGATCTAAAACAAGTGATATTGAGATAAGTCTAACTTCTCTTAATCTCTCAATTCCCGACTTATTAGGTATATGTCAGTCTCCGTGTCCTCCGTGTCCCTCGTTCCTCCCATGGCCTCAGTTTCGGCTCGGCACCGCGCCCCCGCTGTTCAGGTCGGACAGGTTCAGGTAGATTTTTCTTGTGGTTTCTTGATATAAAGCTCTGAGCATTTGTGTGCAGCTGTAAGTCTGAGTCGGGGAATTTATCAGACAGCAGATCACAGGTAAGCGTTAACCGCATCGTCTAACATCAAAGTGCAGATGATAAATTAACGTGTGGATCAGATTATCGAGGGCTTTGGAAAAAAAGTTACACTAACTCGCCTTTGCGGTTTGACTGATATGATGTTTATATGCTTGAAGCAAAGCTTCATAATGCTTGTTCATTGGGCATCTTCACTTGTTAACAGGTTTCTTGTTGAGTAGCAAACCTTTACTAAAATCACCAGCAGTAACATCAGAAGGTGATTTACAGTGCAAGAGAAGATAGAGAGAAGAAGAAAAACGGGAAGATTGACATTTACAGCAGATTTGAATGAGGTCATACTGACGATCACCACGACTGTAGCTGATCACAGCTGTGCTGATGTTCGGGGTAACCTCACGATTGTGAGTGTGATATTGCTTTTATACAATTGTTCCATAAACAAGAATTTAATCTCAAGTCACCGATATTTCTGACGCAATATTTGCTCCGCTGAAAAAAAAAAAAAAAAACGTCGAACATGGACGAGCAGAGTGATACACACAGTGAAACGTCCCTCGACCAATCAGGTTAGTCCGACCCTCCAGGATTTTGTGCCGCAATATTGGGAGGAGCTTGTAATTTTTCAAAATTACCGCAGTTTTTCGTGGATTTGGGCCGAGTGGACGTCACGTGACGTCATAACAAACGTGCATTCGGCCAACGCCCTCTCCGATTCACGTGCGTCGGACACGAGTACAGCTAAGAGGTCTCGTTTAGCAACAAACGTCACAGCGAAAGAGCGTGCGAAACAATTTCATGCAGTTGCAATTTCGCCAATTCGAATAGTTTTCCATCGCAAATTCTGAAAAAAAAAAAAAAAAAACGCCGCAGCAAAATCGAGCATTTCCTTGAAAAAAAAAACCTCAGAGAAATTCTGTACGGACTGAAAAGTTAACCGGAACTAACTGTCGTATGAAAAAGAAGTGTATTTGTGTGTTTGTAAACATGTGATTGAAAACCTAGATGTCTTTAAATGCTTAGAGAGTTTTTTGTTTTTTTTTCTCGATGTATGTGACGGGTCTCGTGTTTGGTGAATTGCTCGGAATGTGCACAAGCCAACCCGTGCCGATGGGACCGGTTTAAGCGCTGATATCATTTCTTAGAACTGAATTCTTACAAATTGCGCCTTAGGTTGAATTGTACTGAAGCAAAGCCACCAGGTGCGTTTGTCTCCTACAGTTTGCTCCATGATATTGTACGTAAAGCATCAAACTGAGAAAAGAATAAGCTCAGGAATTGAGTTTGAATTGGACAGGATGCAGGAAAAATCCATCAAACTGTCACTTTATACGTTTATTCTTTTTATAAAGTAAAAAAATTCTGCCACATTTCACGTTTTGAGGCTATAAATGGTTAATAGTAGTAAAAAAAATAACTAAAGATTGTTAAAAATAACTAATCAAGATGTATGATGTGATGCTCACATTCGACATCTGTAGCATTAACTGGTGTCTGTTTTGGTTTTGATAGAAAGAAGTTGGTGGTTTGCTGTACTCATGGAATAAAATCAGTCCTCAGACAGGTGTTTGTTTGTTGTTTGTGTGTTTTAGCCACAGAAATGGCGACCAAGATGGTGATTAAGCAGCCTCAGCCGGTGCTGGAGTCCAAAGAGTCTGACCAGTGGAACTCGGGGATCTGCGACTGCTGGGACAACAAGGCCGAGTGTGAGTAACACACACTGCTGTTTGGATCTAATGTGTAACGAATAAAACACTTCAGGACGAGCTGTTAGAGGAAAATAATCAGCGATGTGGTGGTGTGATGCGACCCAACATGAGTGATTATTATTATTATTATTATTATTATTATTATTATTATTATTATTTTCCTATAAACACAAGTCCTGAAGTGTTTTATTCCTCTTATACTTACTAATGAACAACACGTCATACGTTTTATCTGCTTAAAGTCGTGGAACGTCAGTGAAACAAGTCACTTCCTGTTGTCACTCACGTTACAGCAGCTATAAACAGTAAGTTAACAAGACAGAATAAACGCAGCTTGTTACAGAGAAACCGCAAAGAAGCGTAAACTCCTCTGTCCTGAAGATGTCGAAAAACTTAGTTACAGCTTCACCTCTGACTGTTACAAAGCGCTGACACTGGAGACTCCTTCCATAAATGTTACGTTAACAGAAAACGGCAGCGTATCAGCAGTTTGTAATCGGTTTATTATCACAGGAGCGTTCGCCGTACGAGTCCCTGTCAATGAGCTGTTACTATAGAGACGATAACGTATTGGAACGAGCGCGTTAATATAAACCTGCACCATTATCAGAGCTGCTGTTATAGAAAACTAATCAACACCGTCTGACCAATCACAATCCAGAACTCAGCAGCGCTGTGGAGTAGAGTTTATTATAGCACACGTGTACTCTATTTATGAGGACAAAATGACAAAAAATCAAGGCAAATATGTTATGATTAACATCCCACTAATGTGGGGACATTTTGCACGTGTTTCTCATAAGGAAGACATAAGGAAACAACTGCATACTTTGGTTACATGGATACGGCGGTCTGCATGTGAATGCTATTGTGTCAGTATGTTGGAATGTACAGTGGTTTCCACATAGCTTAAGGTGTGTGTGTGTGTGTGTGTGTGTGTGTGTGTGTGTGTGTGTGTGTGTGTGTGTGTGTGTGTGTGTGTGTTTTTTTCAGGTTGTTTTGTGTTTTGGTTCTGCCCGTGTTTCGCCTGCATGAAGACGAAAGAATATGGCCAGTGTTTGTGTCTCCCCCTGCTGGACCTCTGTGGTATCGCCTCACCTGCCACATGGGCCATGAGGGTGTCGATGCGTCACCGTTATGGCATCGATGTGCGCAGAATGATTATATTTACTCAGACAAGCATTATTTCATGGCCAAATGTTATTGCTCAACATAGAAGCACTGCTTTCTGTGACTTTTCACTTTGACGCCTTGTTAATGTGGTTATTTACACCAATATAGCACAATGCTAACACTATAAACCATTTCCTACTTTTACTTTGTACCTACTGCTTTCTTTATCATTTTATATATTATATATATTAGGGTGACCATATTATGGTTTTCCAAAAGAGGACATTTTTTTTTTTTTGGTGGGGGGTGTATGAGTAAACAAGCTAAAGAAGCAGTATATGTGTTTTTTTTTTTTACAGGGTACCCTGTGTAACGACTGTCTGATCGCCACGTGCTGTAAGCCCTGCGCCTGGTGTCAGATGTCTCGCGAGATGAAGCGTCGTGCAATTCCCATCACCCTGATCAACGCCAGACCGACGAACTGATCCCGATTCACCTGCGAGAAAAACGTCTCCCGTCCCGGATGAAGAACTAAGCGTGTGTTGTATAGATATATATATATATTGATATAAAGGTTATATTCATCACAATGTTTAAATCGCATGACATTACTACTGTTAATAATTCAGAGTTCCGTGAACTTTACCTACATGTATTACGTATCTATTTTTAGTTGTATAATTGATATTGCAGTCAAAATAAAATGTATGACTTCTATTACTGCAGTGAGAGGTCACTGCTTCTGCTGTTTCCACATTTCAGACTTCATTAGGATTATATGTCATAAATCTACACAGAATAGACCATAATATTGAAATGGAGGGGAGGGGGGGGGGATGAATATAGTTTACAAATATATTTATGAATAAAAACATTTACAAATTGTGATTGCATAAGTATTCAAGAGTCCAATGGTAATGCTGAACATCATGCTACCACAACCATGCTTCACAGTATACTGTATATATATGGTGTACAATTATTCTTCTTGTGATAGACCAGGAAGAACATCCTAACAGAACATCCTAAACATTCTCTAAAACCTTTACAGGGTTACACCGCACATCGTTGAATTCTGATTGGTCAGATTAAGTTTCTATAAGTTTGGATAAAAAGTATGATGTCATTCTTTAATAAGTTTAAAAATGTAATCTTTTGTAAATTGTTTTAAGTGAAATAAAACTCCGGGATGTGCTGTTATAGAAAAATAATCAACTCCAGCGTGTTAACGGTAACTCTGCTTCATCACGCCACCCCGTCATTGATTATTTTACCGTAAGAACACGACACGGAGTGTTTTATTCCACGTATAATGATTTCAGTTATGTGTTACGGTATTAGCCTCCTGACTCAACGTGCCAGATTGATTTAATTGCTTTAAATGTCACGGGAGTCGTTGATGGTAGGTTTTAATGCATTGCTAGCCATGTTTCTGTGCAAACATCAACCCGGCCTGCTAGATTATACTTAAGGTCAGTAAAGTGAATGCGGCAGTGTTTAGGATTGTGTCATAAACTACAGGTTACGGTGCATTAAGGACACTTTACTGAGCTAACTTCATTCTATAACCGCTGTCACCTGGAATAAATAAAGACACGCGAAAGTATTTACACTTTACGCCCTGGATATCTGCTGAGAACCTCTCAGTAAACAGTCGAAATGTCAAATGGGTGTGAGATCACTGAGATTATTATGCTCCTCAATCTAATAGAAGATCTCATACACCCAGCGCATTCATCGAGTGGAGGAAATAGTAGAGGAATGTTCAGGTTCTTCTACTTTTAGGTGTCAATCACGTGGTGTGTGCATGTGCGTGATACCTAGGTATTTGCAGGAAGTTCATTACATGTGTATTGAGGACGAGAACACAGCACCGACTGACCCAGGTAAGACTAACCGATACTAAAATTGTTTACAAAACTACAGCTATAAATAAAAGAATAAATACTTCTGAGGGGCTAATTATCTTTGTAATAATGTAATCATCTCAACAAATCATCTAAGAAGATTTCCTACATTGTTTTTTTTTTTTTTTTTTTACCTTGCACACTTGTTTACTCTAAATATGTTTTAACTTTGATCTCTGACTAAATAGTTTCTTTTGATTAAAAGCATCTGCAAATTAAATGTCTGACGTACTTTTTTCGTGCAAAATATTCATTAATTCTCAAGGGATAAAGCAAGACTTTGTGATTTGATTTAAACATTTAAGACGGTTTAACTGCTCATAATGGACAGCTGATGCTTTTTTTTCCTAATCAGAATCATTTCACTTTCTGAAAACTTTCTGAAAACTGCTATGCTTCACTGAAATCGATAAACCAGATGAACAGGTTGAAATAATCCAGGCTTCTTCTGCATGTCATTCCATTTCTCTTTCACCGCCCTAGACAGATCTTTACAGTTGATATCCAGTGGTTGAGCTATACAGAGCCCTCCACTAATATCGGCCCCCCTTGGTAAATATGAGCAAAGACGGCTGTGAAAATTGTCTTTATTTCATAACCTTTTGATCTTTTATTTAAAAAAAAAAAATGCTCTCATGGATATCAAACAACTGCAAACAAAACACACACACAAAAAAAAATAAAAATAAATCTTTGTTAAATATAGGTGTGCAACAATTACTGGCACCCTTTTAGTCAATACTTTGTGCTGCCTCCCTTTGCCAAGATAACAGCTCTGAGTCTTCTCCTATAATGCCTGATGAGGTTGGAGAATACATGCCAAGGGATCTGAGACCATTCCTCCATACAGAATCTCTCCAGATCCTTCAAATTTCGAGGTCCACGCTGGTGGACTCTCCTCTTCAGTTCACCCCACAGGTTTTCTATGGGTTTCAGGTCAGGGGACTGGGATGGCCAGGGCAGGACCTTGATTTTGTGGTCAGTAAACCATTTTTGTGTTGATTTTGGTGTATGTTTTGGATCATTGTCCTGCTGGAAGACCCGACCACGGCCCATTTGAAGCTTTCTGGCAGAGGCCATGATGCCATGTATCCTAAAAAAATGTCCAGGTCCTCTGGCAGAAAAACAGCTCCAAAACATTAAAGAGCCACCACCATATTTAACCGTGGGCATGAGGTACTTTTCCATATGGCTACCTCTCTGTGTGAACCAAAACCACCTCTGGTGTTTATTGCCAAAAAGCTCTATTTTGGTTTCATCTGACCATAGAACCCGATCCCATCTGAAGTTCCAGTAGTGTCTGGCAAACTGAAGACGCTTGAGTTTGTTTTTGGATGAGAGTAGAGGCTTTTTTTCTTGAAACCCTTCCAAACAACTTGTGGTGATGTAGGTGGCTTTAGATTGTAGTTTTGGAGACTTTCTGACCCCAAGACGCAAGTAACTTCTGCAATTCTCCAGCTGTGATCCTTGGAGATTTTTTGGCCACTCGAACCATCCTCTTCACAGTGCGTTGAGACGATATAGACACACGTCCAATTCCAGGTTGATTCATAACATTTCCAGTTGACTGGACCTTCTTAATTATTACCCTGATGGTGGAAATGGGCATTTTCAATGCTTGTGCTATTTTCTTATAGCCACTTCCCATTTTGTGAAGCTCAACAACCTTTTGCCGCACATCACAGCTATATTACTTGGTCTTACCCATTGTTATGAATGACTAAGGGAATTTGGCCTATGTGTTACCTCATATTTATACCCCTGTGTAACAAGAAGTCATGGTTGAATAATTTCCTGTTCCTAGTCACCCAGGTGTACTAAAAAAAATGTAAAATATCAATGGGAATATACTTCAAATATAATTTTCTCATATTAATTCATAGGGTGCCAATAGTTGTTGCACACCTACATTTAACAGTGATATTTTTTTGATAAATCTGTGTTTTGTATGCAATTGTTTGATATCAATGAGAGCAGAGTATTTTTGTGAATTTTTTAACAAAAGATTGAAAGGTTAAGTAACAAAGACAATTTTTCACAGCCTTCTTTGCTCATATTTACCAAGGGTGCCAATATTAGTGGAGGGCTCTGTATTCGTTAGCTCTTAAGGGAAAGCTGATGCATTTTTCCCCCAATCAGAATCGTTTCACTTTCTACGCTTCACCGAAAACAATAAACAGGATGAACAGGTTGAAAGAAATTCAGGCTTCTTGTCGTTCTTCTCATCATCCCATTTCTCCGTCACTGCCCTAGACAGATTTTTACAGTTGATAACCAGTGGTTGAGCTATACGTGTGTAAACAACAAAAGAAGATAAATGACTTTTGGTTTACTCTGAGCCAAAATGACCAAAGCATGGCCTCTATAACATAAAAATCATTGTCTTTCATGTTTATCAGAGAACCTAAGCTGAGCATCATGGCTGCCACAACTGTAGTGATCCAGCAGCAGCCGAAGGCGGTGCCGATGGTCACAGCGTGGAGTTCAGGACTGTGCCACTGCTTCCAGGACATGAACTCATGTAAGTGGAAACCAATAAATACATCCTTACTGAAGAGTCCAGAGATCTGACTACTGTCTCCTTTTTAGCTGCTATCACATTGCTCTTTAATAAAAGTGCTTCTATTGGCTCAAACCAGTAGTACAGAAACTTGGAGCCATTCTTTTTTTGTTCCATCAGGGTCTGTGGACTACCAAAGACATGACTTTGAGTCCATATGACCAAATGTGGGCATGTCTGTGAGTCAACATATGAAAATGTGGGAGTGTCTGAGTTAACATATGGAAACGTTTGCATGGTTTTTTTTAGTCTATATGAGAAAATGAAGGTGTCTTTGAGGTCGTGTATGGAAATATTTGCGTGCCTTTGAGTCTTATGCGGAAATATGGGCATGTCTTTGTGGTCATATATGGAAATGTAGGCACATCTTTAAATCCATATATGGAAATGTGGTCGTATCTTTACGTTCATGTGGACATTCGGGCAGAGTGCTCCTACTGGCTCAAAGCAGGTCATGTATGGAGTCCATATGTGTATAGAAATGTAGGCGAATCCTTGAGCTCATATATGGAAATGTGGGCATGTCTTTAAGTCCATAAATGGAAACATATATACGTCTTTAAGTCCATATTGGAAAATGCGACACCGTTTGCTTAAACGACAACTGAAAATCCACAAAAACATTTTAGAAAACTGTTTGTTGTCTAAAAACGGAAAACGAACTGTATAGACATAGATTTTTATAATATCTATAGCTTAAATGGGGGTTTCATGAATTATTAATGACATTAGCCTCTCTTTTAGGCTGTTATGCTTTCTGGTGTTTTCCCTGCTTCACCTGCAGAACCTCGTCTAAGTTCGGCGAGAGTTTATGCCTCCCTCTCGTGGATCTTGTCGGCCCTGCGCTCATGGCGACTACCGGCGTCGGGGTCTGCGTTCCTCCCGTCACTCTTTCCATGAGGGTGGCCTTACGGTACAAGTACGAAATCTCGGTGAGCGCCGTTGTTCATAAACAGCAGGGTACAAGTAAAAGAGACAATAAAAGAGAGAGATTAATGGGGTTTTACAGGACAGAACTGAAAATAAAACTATTGAAACAAGGTTGGATGGCTGTCAGACCATGAAATGAAACTTACTGACATAGTGCATGAATTTAGTTATGCTGTGAGAGGCTGCTAGAACATCACGTCAAACCAGTAATTTGACCAACACCTCACTCACCAATCAAACGGTTAACACAACTGAGAACCATGGCCGTTGGAGCATTTACGCTACTAAGGATGCGTTCACGCCATGTCGGAATTACCGTAATTACTAGATGACGACCCGGACATTCTACCGGAGGTGTAATTAAATGAATCCGTGTGAGATGATGTTGCCGACAACTGAAAAAATCACATTAAACTGTATTGTATGCCTTTCGTTTATTTTCAGATTAATCTTGCATTATTAAGACGTTAATAATAGTCAATTATACTAATTATTACACAGAAAGTTGTAATTACGAGTTCTACGAGGACGTGAACGCTTTTTTACAAGTCGGAATCTCGTAATTACGGTAATTATGACGTGGCGTGAACGCTTATTCTAATGGATAATGATTCGGCTAGTTCCTGGATAATGATTCGGCTAGTTCCTGGATAATGATTCGGCTAGTTTAAATGATGAATCTGTCTGAAATATTAACATTTCTCTCAGATGTGTTAAGAAATATTAAAGTTAAGACTTCATATAGTTTAAACGACACTGTAATTGCACTCAGCATCGACTGCTAAACACAGCCGCGGCGCCATTTTGAAGACAAATCTTTCTTCCTCAGAGTAAGCGGCAGATTTAGGTAGGGGGCGTGGCTTAATATAGGTTAGAGGCGATTCGAAAGATAATACAGTGGCAGATTACTGTTCCTTTAAGAGAACTCTGTGTGTGTCTGTGTTGGTGTTGTAGGGCAGTCTGTGTGAGGACATCCTGATCTCCTGTTTCTGCATCTGTTGCTCGTGGTGTCAGATGAACCGGGAGATATCGCACCGTAAACGGGCAGAGGCGGTGATGAACTGTCAGCCCACGGCGACCTTCAACACCGTCACCACCACCGTGCCTTTGATGTAGCGCGTGACGCACTCTGAGGAGAAATCACCTCTCAGCTTCCTGATCTTCTGCCTCGGCTTTTACTAAACATGTCTTTCGATTTCATAACAACATAAGTTTTAAATAATATATATATATATATATATATATATATATATATATATATATATATATATATATATATATATATATATATATATATGTCATTTAAGAAGCTGTTTTAGCTAGTGTCTACTTCAAAATGGCTCACATGAACAGAACAGACCAAATTAGGATGATAAATTGAGTAAAAAAAAAAAAAAACCCACAATTTTACCAAATTAAAAAATATATAATAATACAAATGTCAGCCTAATAAAAGAAAGAGAGGGAAAAAAAAGAAGAAGAGAAGATTCCAGTAATCCACAAACGAAATACAGGAACATAAACAGAAGGACAGAAGGTTGGTGTGAATGATATTCTGGAAAATAAAATTCAATCAAGGCAAAACAGCTAAATCATAATTAACTGGAGTGAGTTTCTGATATAAACATATACACCATTAAACACAAAAGAGTTCTTTAGAATGAAGCCAGGAGAACAGAAGAATAAACCATTCTGGTTACTGAAGGACCATTTGATTTGATGGACCTCGATCCTACTGACGCCACAGGGAACGAAAATATATAAATAGCTTAATAAAATAGAATTTAAAATGAATGTAAAATGCAACATTAGATGACCCTCTTAAAAATAAAGGTTCCGCTTAGAACCAGAAACGGTTTTTCAGCCTGATGCCATATACAGGAGAACCCTTTTAAGTTGCACGAAGAACCTTTTCCTCTCAAGTTCTTTAGAGAACTGTCGATTAACCCGCAAAATGTTCTTCACAGCAGTGCCACAAGGAACCATGTTATCATAGGTTCTCTAAAAACAAACAAACAAACAAACAAACAAACAAACAAACAAACAAAAAACACCTTAGTTAGTGCTTTAAGGAACTAAAGAAATGTTCTTAAGAGTGATGCCAGGAGAACCTTTTCCAGTCCCACAAGGAACCTTATTAAGGGATGATACCTTGAAGAACAATGAGAAATGGCTCTTGACAATTATTTTTAAAATATTTTTATGGGAGGATTTGTGTCTCTTTCTCTCCAAATTAAATTACAGACCTGTTTCTTTGCCCATGGCCTATTCATATTTAACATTTATTTTGTTTATGTTTATTTTATTTTGTTCACACATACATCATGACTGTAAACTGCCTCATTAACATTCTTTATCATATATATATATATATATATAATCAATAATTTTCATATTTTAATGTTTTTTTCTTTTTCATGTAAATCACTGTAGCCTATGAATAAAGATGATTAGTCTGCATTATTAAGTGTGTGTGTGTGTGTGTGTGTGTGTGTGTGTGTGGGGGGGGGGGGGGGGGGGGGGTGGGGGGGGGATCTGTCTGTCTGTCTCTCTTCCTCCCTGTCTCCTTCTCACTGTCTGTCTCTCTGAAGTCCAGGCTGTGTGTATGGTGATGATTAGGCTTTTCCTGAATGGTTTCCGGGAATTTCCGTTTTTTGTCTTTTTTTTTTTTTTCTCTTTCTTTCTTTCTTTTTCTTTTTTTTTTTTTTTTTGCATAAACGACAGGAAAGCGTGTGATTATAGAAAAAGACCCCGTGGTCCTGATCATAACACGACACTTTGTCCAGGATGATGCAATCAGGGAAAGATCCGTGATCACGGAATAACCGGGAGATTATCTCATTTATTCCCGTCTTCTGTGGTTCGGTAACGTCGTCCTGAATGTCACTTCTGTGTCTCTTGCAGATTTGTCTGTTCTTCAGACGCATATGAATACACCGGGCAATATCACACTATCAAATAAAAATCAAATAAAAAAAAACTCAATATGATGACTTCAAAATAAATATTTTGGAGGAAAAAAAAAAAAAATTCTGTGGTCAGCAATATTTTCTAATAAGAGAAGCTGTAATGTGAGCTGTGACCAGTAGATGGAGCAACACACACACCCACACACACACACACACACACACACACACACACACACACACACACACACACACACACACACACACACACTCAGAGTTCACACAAAGATTTATAAGAAGATTCTAGAGCTAAAGAGTTATTGCCGCTTTTTAAATGCTTTTCAGTTTAATGAAGAAAAAAAATCAGACAGATCGACTGAGAGATGGACAGTCAGACGAAGAGATAGACAGATGGACAAATAGACGGATAAAATGACAGAGAAATGGACGGATCAACAGATAAATGAACTGATGGAACGCTGGATCCATCAGCCGAGTGGCGGGATGGCTAGAAAAAGAAATGGACGGAGAGGATGAGTGAGAGATTCACACCTTGAAAGATGGCTGGTTCGAGTTGGTCAGCGAACGGACTGACGCACAGCTGGGTGGACAGGTGGATGAAAAGATGGACAAGGAGGTGGATGGATGAACAGGGAAATGGACAGATCAAGAAGTGATGGACATATGAAAGAGAGAGGGATAAATTGACGAAGAAAAAGACCGACTGACGGGGAGATGGACAAACCAACAGAGATTGAGAAGGAGAGATGAACAGATTGACACAGAATGGATGGACAGATGGAGAGTTGGACAGAGAGATGGACAGCTTGGTGCAGAGAAATGGATTGAAAGAGGAATGCATGGATAGATCGAGATATGGATAAATGGAAAGATGAACAGATTGACAGAGAGATGGACAGAGAGAGGGATAAATGGAAAGCGGGAAAATGAGATAGATGGATGGATGGATGGATGGACAGAGAGAAGGATGGGTGGATAGATAAAGAGAGATGGAGAAACGGGTGCACAGTTGGATGAATGAAAAATGGACAGAGGTGGATTAACAAAGAAATGAGCAAACAGACGAAGGTAAATGCCTCAAATGAAAGATGGACAGAAAGATGGACAGAGAGATGGATGGATGGATTGACAGAGAGATGAACAAAGACCTGAATGGAAAAAGGAAAGAGAAATGGACAGAGACTGAAAGATGAATGGATAGACAGAAACAAATAGCTGGACAGATGGATGAAGGTAAACGTCTTGATGGAAAGACGGACAGAGAGCTGGGTGGACGGACAGAGAGATGGACAAAGACTGAAAGATGGATGGACGGACAGAGAGATGGACAGATGGATGAAGGTAAACGTCTTGATGGAAAGACGGACAGAGAGCTGGGCGGACGGACAGAGAGATGGACAAAGACTGAAAGATGGATGGACGGACAGAGAGATGGACAGATGGATGAAGATGAATGGCTTGACTCTGAGATGGACAGAGAGATGGACAGAGAGAGCGATAAAATGCGAGCAGGAGACAGAAGAGCTAAAGCTGATTGAGAGAGCATTAGGCACTAATGTATGCTTCTAATGACTCATTATCTCATTATCAATCTCTCTCTCACTGATCTTTTTCTTTTCCCTCTCTCTCTCTCTCTCTCTCTCTCTCTCTCTCTCTCTCTCTCTCAAACCTCCCAATCGACCAGCGATGATGGGAATAGCAATTAGGACGCTGGGCTGCCAAATGGTTATTTTAATTAGCTTTCCTTAAGAGAGACGAGAAGAAGGAGAGAGAGAGTGCGAGCGAGTGAGAGAGAGAGAAAGAGAGAGAGAGAGAGAGAGCAAGAGAGAGACTGATGTCCTTAATAAGTGTCTGAGATGAGCAGGTCATTAAACCTTCTACACGGATTGATGATTGAACATTCCTGCAGGTCACACACACTTATTACGGCGGCCCACTCAGCGCTAATACAACTCGCCGATTTGTGTTAAACACAAAGAAATTAAAACTAAAAACCAATTACTGGCGTTTTTTTCTCTGCTTGTTACCCAGTAGCTGAACAAAGATACAGGAAGGACGTCTGTGGACACAAGACATGGACTAACGTTTATCTCTGGAGCTTTTTAAGTAGCTTCAGTTTCTCTAATCGCTAAAATCGCCATTACCGTATATAATCCTAACTTCCACTAGCACAGCTAAGGGTTTTCAGTGTTGCTTAGCGGCAAGCTAACAATAGCTGCAATATGGGGCACGTTACCAGTTATATGTATTGATATTTATTATATTCATTTTTTTTTTTTTTAATGAAGATTTTAAGTGTAGGTCAGCAGAACATGTCAGGTTTTCTGGGTGTTCAGACAAAATAACATTTATAAACGTTCCCACAACATTTCTGCAACATTTGTATAACATTTGCAGGAATGGCTTTTCAGCGTTACAGTGTTAGGCAGAACTTGTTATATTTTCTGGCTTCAGACAACAGCCTAAAATAACGTTTATAAACGTTCTGACAACATCTTCGGCAACATTTTGGCTTGTAAGAAGTTTTCTTTTTCTTCCTTTTTTTTTTTTTTTAAATGTTACAGTTCCTGAATGAACATTCAAGTTTTCTGGGTGTTCGAACGACTTAAAATAACGTTAATAAACGTTAAAACAACATTTATGCAACATTTCAGGAACTTTAAACCTTGAATATTACAATTCTAGGAAGTTTTTTTTTTTTTTTAATGTTACAGTTCTAGGATGAACTACCGTTCAAGTTTTCTGGGTGTTCAGACAATAACATTTACGAATGTTTCCTACAATATTTTAAGTGATAAGATGTCCTGTTCTGATAACGCCTTAAAATAACGTTTATAAACATTCCCACAACATTTCGGCAACATTTTTGATCTAGGAAGAACATTGAATTTGTCAGGTTTTCTGGGTGTTTGGAAAATGACTTACAGTAATGTTCAGAAACGTTCCTGCAACATTTCAGCAACGTTTTTTTGTTGTAGGGACGGTTTTTTTAACGTTACCGTACAAGGAAGGACGTTTTACTTGTTTTCTGGGTGTTTGGACAGTGGCTTTAAATAAGATTTATAAATGTTCCTGCAACATTTCTTTAACATTTTTGGTTGTAGGGATGTTTTTTGAACGTTACGGTTCTAGGAGGAAAATCAACTTGTCAAGTTTTTTGGGAGTTCGGACGGTGGCTTAAAATAACCTTTATAAACATTTCTGAAAACATTTCTTCAACACTTTTAGTCGTAGGAAAGTCCTTTTTTTTAAAAAAAGCATTAACATTTTCATAATGTTTTTCATAAAGATTTTGTCTAACTGAAAACATGTAACACTATTAATAGAACATTGCAGGAACGTTATTTCTAACCTTATTTCTGAATTTGTTAAATGCTTACTGAATGTTTTAATAACGTTAGCTGGGGCTTAGCTTGCTGTGATCTGACTACGATTTGGTTCTCATAACTTCTCATATTAAGCAGGCGATTTCATTCCGTGTGCCGTGCTCAAACACGGTTACCATGGTTACGAAATGAGAAAGACATAACTAATCATAACTTCAAAAAAAGGTGAAAATTTCACTGCTGGTTACAATGTTCTCACAACTTTAAGCGCCTGAGCCACAGTCACGTGTTCTATCCGTTCGATATTCCTAAAGTTATCAGAGACAAAGCAGCATAGCTAGCCTAGCATAAAAACTAGCTGTAATGATTCCAGGCTGGGTACGGAGGAACCAGACAGGAGACAGGCTCACTCCAACTTTCAACTTTTTTATTTTTTGTCTCACTCTTCACACACACACACACACACACACACACACACACACACACACACACACACACACACACACACACACACACACACACGTAGCTCTGTGTCGGCGTCTCTCTCTCTCTCTCGAGGCGCGTGTCTCTCCTCCTTTTCTCCTCACTGCAACACAGAACACTCGTTAGTCTCAATTTCCTACAGGTGTGGAAACCTTACCACTCGCTTTCTCCGGCTCCGCCCTCCATTCACAAACCGGTGCTCGACCACGCCCCCGCCTCCACACTAGCCTAGCATAAAAACTAGCCTAGCATAAAAAACCCCTAACGAATGTGTATATTAATATTATGCTAATGTGAAACTTCTAACATAAGTGTGGTAGCTGGAGGGCAAAAAAAAAAATGCGTCAAAGCCAGAATAAATTGCTTCATATTAATAATATCTATCGTAATAATATGTCTAAATGTGTGTGTGTGTGTGTGTGTGTGTGTGTGTGTGTGTGTGTGTGTGAGAACAATGGAGAGCTACTGATTGTACATCATTAAGCTTTATGCTTAAATAATGACATGGTTCAATGTGCCTGTCTCTCATACCGTCCTCTTTTCTTCTCTCTCTCTCTCTCTCTCTCTTTCTATCTAAACACCCCCCCACCCCGTTTGTCATGAAGTGTCCTGGGGTTATGATAGTTATGATTTATATGAGTCTGCTCTGAGATCTCTCTCTCTCTCTCTCTCTCTCTCTCTCTCTCGGTTTCTCCTCTGTCTTCATCTCACTTCATCTCTCTCGTTCCTCCTCTCTCCTCTGATCATTTATACTTGCATCCCCTTAGGCCGATTCCGAGAGTAATAATGAAAGAGATTTAACCCTTCTGTGTTCCATCACTCTGACCCCACACACTCTTTCTCTCTCTTCACACAAACATTTATAATTAAAGGTGTGAGGATGGATCAGTGTAACGGAATGAAATAGTTGTACACTTGAAGAATAAACCACGCCAGGGTGTGCCGTTGCAGGAAAATAATCAACACGGTGCGGTGTGATGAAGCGGAGTTGCTGTTAGTTGGTTATTTTCCTATAAGAGCACGACCTGAAGTGTTTTATTCCTCTCATACCACAGCAATCTGCCAACAGTTATCATGTTTAATTTGTTAATGAAGGACCCAGCGTGCTTTTTATCTGTTTATAGTTACATTTAATGTTCGTGAAACGATCAAGTTCCTGTTCTTACTTACGTTAAAGCAGCTATAAACGGTCGTTCCCTCACCTGCCTCTCGTCCTTCTGTCTTGAAGTTAATAATTATAAATAAATAAATAAATAAATAAATAGAAAACGCAGCTTGTCATGTTAGCGAGAAACTGCAAAGAAGCGTAAACTCCTCTGAAAATGTAAAGTTACCGCTTTAGCTCTGACGCTGGAGACTCCTTCCATGAATGCTAAATAAGCATCTCCTTACCGTGTAGGAAACTTCACCATATCAACGGAAACAGGAAACAGGAAACCATTACAAAGCCTTCGACAGTCAGCATAAACTGTAAATAACAGCAACTAAATATGGGTTTGGAGGATGAGTGGATACACAGCCACCATACTGGCAATGATCATAACCACGGTCATAATAAGCCCTGTAAAATCTCTCTCTCTCTCTCTCTCTCACACACACATACACACACACACACACACACACACACACACACACACACACACACACACACACACACACCACTGCCACACTTTAAGTGCACGATTGCTTGTTTTTTTGTTGTTGTTTTTGTTTTTTTGTTGGCCACTTTTTCAGCATCTCCATCCTCCTCTCCATCGTCCTGTGTGCATTACCTCCACGCGCTTCCCTTCCTCCCTTCCTTCCTTCCTTCCTTCCCTCCTAATTACGCTCTGTTAATTACAAATTTACACTAATGCGCCTTAATTAGACGAAACAACTCGCGTACAGGATTCGGGAAATGATCTCTTTAGCAAACAATATGACTTAATTGCATACATTTGCATAAACAAATGAGCTAATTAATTACAATCAAGCGCTCGCTGATGAGTCGGAGGACGATGAGACTTCTCCATGCGGTCCCCGGAGATTTCGGATGGGAATGAGCGCGCGCGTGTATGCGTGCTTACGTGCGTGTGTGTGTGTGTGTGTGTGTGTGCGTGCGTGTTTAAATTAAAGTTTATGAGCTTGTGAGACATGCTAATATGGTGCCCTGAGCGCGGGAGATTATCGCAGGCACGCTGCAAGTACGGAGTGCTGAAGTGGCCACATATAAATAACCCGCTTGGCCTTTTGTGATTCTGCACATAACACATAACTTCACACACACACACACACACACACGAGCGCGCGCGAGTTTCCTTTCTGCATACTCCCCGCGCACATTCATCTCTCTTTCCTCTCTTTCTATCTGTTTTTTTTTTTTTCTTCTTCTCGTTTTTTTTTTTCTTTTCTGGAGGCTTTGCAGATGGAAGGACCTCTTCCCCTCCTCTTCTGTGTCGGAATTTAATATGCAACTTTTTTATTGGAAAACAATCGCGCGTGCCTGCGTGAATCCTGACCGCAATATATCTGTTAGCGCGTCTAATCCGATCAGGCCAGGGAGGGCTATTTATCACCGCAAATCCAGGGCATTTCAGCCTTCTTTTTATTATTTTAATATATTTCTCAGCTATTAAATCACCGAAATGATGAATTAGAACTGTCTGGCACGCTTTCAGCGCCGTGACAGAAAATGATGCACTACCCAATTTGAGTGGTCATTTGGACTTTTTAAAGACAAAAAATGATGGCGGAAAAAGTCCAATATTTTTTCCTGTTCATAGTTTTTTGTTTTTTTTTTTTGCCTCCTCGCGCTCATCCTCCTCCCCCTCCTCTCTCTCTCTCTCTCTCTCTCTCTCTCTGAGTGTGTTTTTAATAAACACTCTAAGTGGGCTTTATTGCTGTGTTAGAGAGGGCAGCGGCACAACTATCTTTAATATACGGCCAATTACCAGAGCGAGAGCGCGCGCGCGCACACGCACCTTCTGTCTCACACACACACACACGTACACACATACACACGAACATGCACATACATGATCATCCCCCTCCACCCCTCCCGCCCCCCAACATACACACACACACACACACACACACACACACGCGCGCGCGCGCGTGCATAATAGGCCCATGATGATATAAATTCATGTTGCGACACTTGTTCACACTGTCGCAAAAAAAAAAAAAAAAAAAAAAAAAAACCTTTCATATCTTGCGGTTCGGCTTCATGACTTCATATCCGCCACATTTGCAGCTCAGTCTCTGGATTTTTTTTTAATAGTTCGCAGTTTCCAACCTCTGCGAGTATAAAACTTCTCCTCCATCATCCCGTGCTCTCATTTGTTCCTTGTTTTTTTTATTTTTTTATTATTTTTTTTTAAAGAGCTTCACCCCGCCGTTTAAATCTAAACGCTTTACGCTTGCGCTAGATTAATCCGCCATTTATCAGCGTTACAGCTATTCAACCACCACAGGGAATAAACCAGCGCCCCGTACCCATGATGCACAGGGTGAGCCGTGAGGTACAACGTCTTAAGAGGAGAAGATTGGCTGGTCTCTACGAATAACGCGACGTAATTACGGACGAACAGAAACGCTACGCGGTCCGTCCTGCGATCGGGCATCAAACGAGGCGTGAACAAGGCGGTTCGTTCCGAGATGGATGACGTTGAGGGGCGTCAAACATCTTCCCCCGGTCGTGGACATTGGCAGGAAGTTGTAAGAGCGCCACCTGCAGTACTGGAGCACTCGTACGAGACAGCTGATACGAAACCATGGCGAGTACGAGAACTTGTAAGCTTGTGAAGGTGGTTTTATCTCAGTGTGAAGTGGCAGTTTCACAATTACACGGGGTGGCCTGAGGGTGAGCAGAGGGTGGCCAGAGGGCGGCCATTGGCCATGTTCAAAGTACATAAACCTATTAGTGTACAGCTTATAACTACCTTCTCTCAGATGAATAGGTGACAGCATTTACTTAACCACTTAAGCCCACCTAGGGTGGCCAGTCAGAGGTCAGGGCCACCCCAGCATCAACAATTTCTGTATCTCACATTTAGAGGCCTTCAGCTTTAATACAATAACACACACCCATGGTAATAAAGCTAAACCAAAACTTTAATATAGTCATGCTACTAACCTCATAACTTAATACAGTAATGCTAATAAAGCTAAGCCTAAAATACTAATAATCATACTACAAGGGTAATAAAACTAAAGCTCTAAAGCGAAGATGTCGATAAATTATCGATGATAAACCCGCTAAATATGGCGTGTAAACAACGCTAAAGCCGTCACATTATAAAGTCATCGGAATCATCACAGCTAATAAAGCTAATGCTAAAGCTGTTCCTTCTGAGTCTATGCTAAGACATCTATGCTAATACAGCGAAATCTTGAGACTTGATTCAGTACCGAAGATGTGTAAGTTAATGAGGTCACGGTGATCAGACGCAGCGCGGCGAGGTCCAGTAGGGGGCGTCGGTGGGGGGGCGTGCCCTCCTGCAGGTGGATGTTTGGGGGCCACGCTGCTCTGAGACAGCTGGTCCTCACACCAATCAGCTCAGCACAGCCAGAATCAAT
>CM042550.1:20784605-20799605 GCA_023630585.1 Cranoglanis bouderius | reverse complement strand
CTCATAATTATATAATCATCTGCTTTCCAGAACAATTCTGTCTTTACATGTTGTAGAAGATTACGGCCTGGTTTAGTATAACAAGGATCATTTAGTTCCACTTTATTTAAATTCCTTAACACTTTAATAATGTCTTTTACACTCTGCAGATGAAAATCTATCAGCTGAGACAGATTTTTATTACTTGTTATCTACTTAAGCTTCATAGCTCTGGTTTAACAAGCTGCAGCTCCATGTAGGAAGTATAAAAATGTTTAGCTATTTAACAAACAAACAAACTCCAAGTCACAATACCTTTAGGTTTTGAAGTGAAGCCTTAAGAGAGAGATTATACAGTAAATCATTTCTCGTGAAGTCTGAGCTTGAAGGCTTGCCATAAAGGAACAAATTATCTGCTAAAAATGTTTTGTTTTAAAGGAATTTTAGCGTGTAATGCATAGTTACAAAACCGGGTAAAGTTCATTTTGCACTTGTTTTTAATTTCAGGTGATGATGGTTTAAATTGTCGGGGTTTTTTTCTTTTTTCTTTTGTCATAATATCATTTTGGTATCAATTATAAAGTAAGAATGACGGTATTGTGGAGGCTCTGAAGTGAATATCGTGTATCGTGAGACGTCCTCAAAATGCACCATATAATGATTATATTAAAAGACCAGGAAGCTTGTGTCCAACAAGTGAGCGTGTTAAAACAGGACGGACGTGTAGTGCTGCTTAAGAAGATTAAAAAAATAAATAAATAAATAGGGCTTTTTAGATATGCATTAAAGAACATGAAAGTAAAAGGTTATAAGGTGAAACCATTAAGACTAGAATTTGAGAATCAATCCAGGAACAGAAGATATAAAGAGATTATAAATAAATAAATAAATAATAATAAAAAAAGAGCCATCCTCTGTTGTTCCAAAACAAATTATTTAAAAGGTGGTAATTATTTAAAAAAAAAAAAAAAAAAAAAGTGTTTACAGGGTGGAAGGACAGAGAGGGACAAATGTGAAAAGAGAGAGAGAAAGAGAGAGAGAGAAAGAGAGCGCCCCTGGCAATACTGAGAGACAGAGAGATGGTGTGTGTGTGTGTGTGTGTGTGTGTGTGTGTGTGTGTGTGTGTGTGTGTGAGGGCAGGTGGGAGAGCAGGGGGGAGGCTGGTGGATCAACAGCTTGCTCCACCCTGAGGGCACAGAGAGACGTCTCTGCCAACGAGAGGGGCAACGCGCCCGCCTGGTGGCAGCTGGTGGCCCCCCCCCTGTAAACACACACACTCACACTCACACACACACACACACTCACACTAACTCACACACACACACACAGCGGGAGGGGTGAGAAGGTCAAAAGGCCGTCATTAGGAAGACAAAGAGAGTGCACGGCCACACGCCGGATAATCTGCTTTTATTGAGTGCCTCCGACAAGGCCGGCAGCGAAAAGGACATCGACACCACACACACACACACACACACACACACACACACACACACACACACACTCTCTCTCTCTCTCTCTGTACAAGTCACAAACCCATGTGTCAGGAGGCAGGAGTGTCTGAGAAAGTGCCAAAAGGCATCCAAATGTATCAGCTATTATATTATACAATACACAATTGCATAACAAAATGCAGTTGTATGCTCTCTCTCTCTCTCTCTCTCTCTCTCTCTCTCTCTCTCTCTCTCTCAGACACACACACACCCTTTCGAAAACATGATGTATAGAATATTTTGTAAAGATGTTATACCATTTACTTATAGATGAACACAAAAGCAGCGGAATGTGTTATAAAAAGCACACTTCCAGACTCAGTTAATCTTTTCTTTTAAAATGCTAACAAGTATTTTAAAGTTCAGGATTCAGTTTTATAAAAAATAAATAAATAAATAAATAAAAATCTTCACAGGATCAAATTTAGGCCCAGTACTAACTACCAGGATAGAGACCCAGGACAGAGTCAATAAAACACTTTCACAAGAAAAATTAGCAGTTACTTAAAAACGTATGCAAATAACATACAAGTATTTACTTTACAGGCCGAGCGTGAATATATTATAATATTAATGAGTAAATATCAGCGTTAGCTACACTGTGTGTTTGAATCACATAAATAGAGACACACTTATAGAGCGAGACAGGCACATATAAAGACACACACACACACACACATATAATGAGAGACACACTTATAGAGAGAGACATGCACATATAAAGACACACACACACACACATATAATAAGAGACACACTTATAGAGAGATACACGCACATATACAGACACACACACACACATATAATGAGAGACACACTTATAGAGAGAGACACGCACATATAAAGACACACACACACACACACATATAATAAGAGACACACTTATAGAGAGAGACACGCACATATACAGACACACACAAAGAGAGATGCACTTATAGAGAGAGACACATATAAATAGAGAGACACACACATATATAAAGACACACATAAAGAGAGACACATACAGTATATAAAGAGAGACACGCACATATAAAGAAACACACACATAAAGAGAGATGCAGAGAGAGAAAAAACACATGTATAAAGAGAGAGAGACACACATATAAAGAGAGACACATATATAAAGAGAGACACATATATAAAGAGAGAGAGACACGCACATATAACGACACACGTAAATAGAGATGCACTTATAGAGAGTCACATATATATAAAGAGAGAGAGACACACACATATAAAGACACACACGTAAAGAGAGACACACTTATAGAGAGAAACACATAGAGAGAGAGACACACACATATAAAGACACACATATAAAGAGAGACACACACATATAGGCACTCACATATAGAGAGAGACACATATATAAAGAGAGAGACATGCACATATAAAGACACACACACATATAAAGAGAGACACACATAAAAAGACACACATATAAAGAGAGACACACTTATAGAGAGAGACACGTATATAAAGAGAGAGACACACATATAAAGAGAGACACACTTTTACAGAGACACATATATAAAGAGAGAGAGACATGCACATAAAAAGACACACATATAAAGAGAGACACACTTTTACAGAGACACATATATAAAGAGAGAGACATGCACATAAAAAGACACATATAAAGAGAGACACACTTTTACAGAGACACATATATAAAGAGAGAGACATGCACATAAAAAGACACACATATAAAGAGAGACACACTTTTACAGAGAGACACATATATAAAGAGAGAGACATGCACATAAAAAGACACACATAAAGAGAGACACACTTATAGAGAGACACGCACATATACACACAGACACACTGAGCTGCAGTCCACACAAACATGGAGTCACTTCTTCCTCTCACCTTTTTCAACATTCCTTAAACTCACAGAAGAAAAGTCCTGAATCACGGGAACCTTTTTTTTCTTTCTTGTGGTCTTCACCACTTCAAAAAAAAAAAAAAAGTCTCACAGCTCTGATCAGGACAGAATGCTAAAGTTTACTATAGCAGAGCCCATGGAATATTTGGTTAGCGGTCGACGCTAAGTGTAATAACAGTGTAATTTTAGTAGTTCTGAGACTTTTCTTGGTAATTTACCAACAAATGTCAGGTAAATGTTGACGTTCCTGATAATCCTGTCTAGTTTCCATGGCAACTGCATCTTTACGTTGTCTGTATCAGCGACTTTGAAGGTACACGGTAGCTAGCGAAATCCTTAGCCTCAGTCGTTAACCATGTTATGCTTGGCATCTACGTTTCCAGTTGCCTAACCGTATTTTTATTACTTTAACAACTTCATTATACCTATAAGAACATTGTGAGTGTGTCTCAGCACTGTGTGCTCGTGTGTTTGTTATGTAGCATTATTAGCATCAGCACTGTGTAGAGTTATATAAACAGTATTATATTAGCAGATTAGCTATAGTATGTACTATATACTATATATTGCTAATATGTGTAAGTATTAGCAGTATATAATTAAGTTGCTTGTCTTTTAGTCATGATGGAGTGTGTTTTAGAGCTGTGTGAATTCTCTGTGTGTGTTAAGTGTTCTTGGTATGTGTGTGTGTGTGTGTGTGTGTGTGTGTGTGTGTGTGTGTGTGTGTGTGTGCTCTCCTGCCGCTTTGGGCTCGAGGGCCATGACCTGCCGTCTGCGCTTTCATTAGAGCGAAGCGCAGTCACGCATTCAACCATCAGAGCAGCAGTTCTGCACTCCACACCACTTAACATCACAGCGCAACACACACACACACACACACACACACACACACACACACACACACACACACACACACACAAAACGCACACTTGCACAGAAGGAGCCCACAGACAGTCTGTTTACAGCTATGACGCTAATTCTCGCAAAACGTTTCGCTAAATAAGGGTTTAATCACGCACTTGGATAAATAAAGGTACTGAAATACGTCTCGGTTCTTGAATCGAAAAGAACGTTTGGATTAAATCGTTTTCAACTCTAATGTGGCTGTTTGTACAGAGCCCTGTGTCTCTCAGAGAAGTCCTCTGTCTTTTCCCATGATGTCCACAGGATGAAGCGTTTAACAAACCACAGCATTTCAACATCAAACGGCAGACAGAATCAGACTCATCTCCCGACATCAACCGGTTCCACAAACACACACACACACGCACACACACACACACACTCACGCACACACACTGATGACAGAGGAGAACTTCCGACTGCAGCTTGTCTCCACTCCGCGTGGCGAGTTAAACTGTCTCCCCGTCTCTCTGCGCAATGGAGCGTGTCTCATCCAGACCTGTAATGAGAGACAGATATATGTGTGTGTGTGTGTGTGTGTGTGTGTGTGTGTGTGTGTGTGTGTGTGTGTGTGTGTGTGTTTGGAACTGGTTGATGTCGGGTGATGAGTCTGATTCCGTCTGCTACACACAGAGAGACACACATATACAGGGAGAGAGAGACACACACATACAAAAAGAGACACATACAGAGAGAGACACACACATACAGACAGAGACACACACCTATAGAGAGACACAAGCATATAGGGAGATACACACACCTATAGAGAGAGACACACGCATATAGAGATAGATTCACACAGAGAAACACAGAGAGAGGGACACATACACAGAGGCACTCGTTTATAGAGACACACACACAAAAACACACACACAAAAACAGACACACACACACACACACACACACACACACACACACACACACACACACACAGAGACACACACACACACATACAGAGAGACACACTTACAGAGAGAGACAGACACACATACAGAGAGAAAGAGAGACACACACACATACAGTGCTGTGAAAAAGTATTTGCCCCCATCCTGATTTCTTCTGTTATTGTGTATGTCTCATACTAAATAGTTTTAGATCTTCAAACGAAATGCAACATAAAACAAAGGAAATCTGAGTAAACACACAACCCAGTTTTTATTTTTTAAATTTTTTTATTGATGCAAAAAAAAGTTATCCAACACCTATCACCCATGTGAAAAACTAACTGCCCCCTTAAACTTAAAATCTGGTTGTGCCACCGATAACTGGAGATCAGACTTTCACTTACTTCTAGGACTCGGACTTACTCCTATGTTTTGGATCGTTGTCAGCAAAGCATCCCCACACCATCACACTTCCACCACCATGCTTGTATGATGTTCTTTTTGTGGAGTTTGGTGTTTGGTTTACGCCAGATGTAACGGGACCCGTCTTCCAAACAGTTCCACTTTCGACTCATCAGTCCACAGAACATTCTCCCAAAAGGCTCGAGGATCATCAGGGTGTGTTTTGGCAAAATTCAGACGAGTCTTAATGTTCTTCTGGGTTAGCAGTGGTTTTCACCTCGACACTCTTCCATGGATGCCATTTTTGCCCAGTGTCTTTCTGATAGTGGAGTCATGAACAGTGACCTTTATTGATGCAAGAGAGGCCTGTAGGTCCTTTGATGTTGTCCTTGGCTCCTTTGTGACTTCCTGGATGAGTACTTGCTGTGCTCTTGGAGGAATTTTGGAAGGTTGGCCACTTCTGGGAAGGTTCACTACTGTGCCGAGTTTTTCCATTTGGAGATAATGGCTCTCACTGTGGTTCTTTGGAGTCCCAGAGCCTTTGAAATAGCTTTGTAACCCTTCCCAGACTGATGTATTTCAATCAACTTCTTCCTCATCATTTCTGGAATTTCTTTCAGCTTTGGCAGAGTGTGTTACTGGGTAAGAGCTTTTAACCAACTTCATGCTGCTGAAAAAGTTGTATTTAAGTGTTGATTTGATTGAACAGGGTTTGCAGTAATCAGGCCTGGTTGTGTCTAGTCCAGCTGAACCCCATTATGAATGCAGTTTCATAGATTTGGGGAATCAGTAACTATGGGGGCAAATACATTTTCACACAGGCCCAGTTGGTATTGGATAACTTTTTTTGCTTCAGTAAATATTATCATTTAAAAACTGTATTTTGTGTTTACTCGGGTCGCCTTTGTTTTATCTTAGATTTAGTTTTAATTTCTGAAACTATTTAGTATGAGATATACACAAAAACAGAAGAAATCAGGAAACTTTTTCATAGCACTGTACAGAGACACACACACACACATACAGAGAGAAAGAGAGAGACACACACATAGAGAGAGACACACATACATACAGAGAGACACACATACTGAGAGAAAGGGAGACACACACACACACACACACACACACAGAAAGAGACACACACACATACAGAGAGAAAGAGAGAGACACACACATAGAGAGAGACACACATACATACAGAGAGACACACATACTGAGAGAAAAGGAGACACACACACACACACACACACAGAAAGAGACACACACACATACAGAGAGAAAGAGAGAGACACAAATATAAAGAGGTACACAAATGTACACAGAAAGAGAAACAGCCAGATAGCAAGAGAGCAACAACTTCTCACAGGGTTCCTCGACTGTTCCTCAGTGGGAAACTTTATTAATGGTTCTATGTTGAACCCAAATACAGAACAGGTTCTATACAAGAACCCTTTTACAAAAATATGAATGTGAACAATACCAAGAACAACTTTAAAAAACCCAAATTGTGTGAGTGTGTGTGTGTGTGTGTGTGTGTGTGTGTGTGTGTGTGTGTGTGTGTGTGTGTGAGAGAGAGAGAGAGAGAGAGAGAGAGAGGAGGAGGAGATCAGTTCGCTCCCTCAGGCAGATCCTCTTTAGGGTTTTGTTGCTAAATGCTCCCAGTGAGCAGGTTACTGTGCAGCATGTCCTCATTGTCTTAAACAGCTGTCCATCGCCTGTCTCCCCTCACTTCCTCATCCCCATCTCTCTCTCTCTCTCTCTCACACACACACACACACACACACACACACACACACACACACACACACACACACACACACATGGGGGGTCTGCTTGTGTTTAAGGATGTCCGGGCCAAACTCATTACATCTGTGAGCTGACACAATTTCTCGATACATAGACAGATATATAGATAGATAGAAGTTAATAAATTCAACCCAAATTTAAACAAACAAACAGACAAATTAATAAACAAACAAATATATAAATAATAATAATAATAATAATGATAATAATAATAATAATAATAATAATAATAATAATGTCAGTGTTAATAGGCATGTTTTAGAGACTGAGAGTTCTGAACTACCTTGACACTCTCTCTCTCTGTGTGTGTGTGTGTGTGTGTGTGTGTGTGTGTGTGTGTGTGTGTGTGTGTGTGTGTGTGTGTGTGTGTGTGTGTGTGTGTGAGACAGCACTGATTTGTTGTACATATCGAGGGCAGAGTAAGACGAGTCCACGGAGGCGTCTACAGTGACACTCCGCTCATGTGTGACCATATGGTGTGTGTCAGTAGGTGAAGGGTGGAGGGTTTAGTGTTTGAGTGTGTGTGTGTGTGTGTGTGTGTGTGTGTGTGTGTGTGTGTGTGTGTGTGTGTGTGTGTGTGTGTGAAATCGTTCAACAGCACAGTAGTGTGCAACATATATAGAATGATCATCATTACTGGGAGAGAGATTTGATGTGAGAAAAATTCCACACACACATACACACACACACACACACACACACACACACACACACACACACACACACACACACACACACACACACACATACACACACAGAGGATGATGTCATTATCTGAAATCTGAATTTGAAGGTGAAATTTAGACCAAAACTAAAGATTACAGTTGATAAAAGATCTGATAAAAAAGAGAAAGACCAAAGAATAAAGAAATAAATAATTAAGGAAGAAAAAGTTAAATTTTATAAAAAGAAAAAATGCAAAAAAAAAAAAAAGGTTGACAGAAAAGTGAACAATGTTAAAGAAAGAAAGACAAAAGGAGACTTCAAGGAAAATAAAAAGAATGAAAGAAGAAGAAAGTAATAAAGTAATAAAGTAATAAAGAATGGCCAAAAAGATTTTTAAAAAAAAGAAAGAAAAAAAAGGAAAACAGGGGAAAGGAAGGCAAAAAAAATGGAACAGAAAGAAAGAAAGAAAGAAACAGGGGACACCGGAAGACAGAGAGACCGTCCGCATGTACGTCTCTCTCTCTCTCTCTCTCTCTCTCTCTCTCGGTGTGTAAACTAAATTAAAAGCGGCTCCATTACAGCGCGCGGATAATAAAGCTGGAAAAACAGCGCGAGGACACAAAAGGGAAGCGGTGAAGGGGCCGTTTCGGCGCGCGCGCTTTATCTTTATGGGCCGCTTTACTTAATATTTCATAGGAGCGGAGAGATGGCGCGAGCGGCTACACTTTCATTAAAGCGCGTGCTTTTCGCTCGGAGGGACTTTCTTCACACCCGCTGTTTTTTGGTGTTTTTTTTTTATTTTTTTTATTTTTTATATATATTTATTTTATTGCAATAACAGCCTCAGTGATCTCTCTATCTCTCACTCTATCTTTATCTCTCCTCTTCACTTCCGCTTCTCTCTCTCTCTCTCTCTCTCTCTCTCTCTCTCTCTCTCTTTTTGCTTTTTGGTCTTTTTGTTTTCTTTTTTTTTATATAATAAAAACATCTCTCTCTCCTTTTCTCTCTCTCTCTCTCTCTCTCTCTCTCTCTCGATCTTCCTTTTTCTTTTATTTTTTTAAATGCACTATTACTTACCGCGCGAGCTTTTCATATCGCAGCGTCGCGGCAGTTTTATGTATTGCGCGTCATTTATTATTCAAAAAGAAGCCGCGCGAGCCTCCAGAATTTTTTTATTTTTTTCCCCTTTTTTTTTCTTTGAGCGTTGGGCAGGCGCGCGCAATAAAAACACCGCCGAGGGCGGGAGAAGAAGAAGTAGTAGATGGGGGGGGCGGGGCAAGGGTGAGCGCGCGCGCGCATCATCTCACTCGTAATTACTTGTATGAGCGGAAGACGGGAGTTGTTGGGGGGGGCGGGGTAGGGGCAGAAAAATAACGCAATCCTTACGATTTTAATTACGATTAAATTGCGTTTTGTGAGTCGAACAATTAAGCAGCAGACAGTTTCAATATGGATTTTAATCATTTATGTTTTAAGAAACTGTGTGTCAGCGTTAGCATAACTGCCTCTGGCTCACAGAGCTAACCGCTAGCTTATTAGCATTCAAAGAAACTTCACAGCACATATACGTAACTGTGAATCTTGTTCACACTCAGGCCCCGCCCACACGTATCCCAGTGTGTTTACTAGAACATTCTGATAAACAAAATCTCGTCCACACAAATATACATATATATATATATATATTTTTAAATATCTCCGTAAAGTCGAAAACGATTTGGAAAGTCTCACACGAGGACAGGAGTGCGGTAGGCGGTGAAAATATGCCGAACGTCAAACAGTATATTTTTTAAAAAAGCTTCGTTTTTGTGAACGGGAGACCAAAACACAGAGTAAAAAGCTACATTTTCACAAACTTCTGTGTAAAATATCCTAAAAACAAATGTACAGAAAAATGAGCAGGATGCGTTTTCACGCTAGCCTAATACACGACGCAGAAGAAGGCGGAGATCACGTAAGATAATGGACAGAACTGACAGATGACAGTAGCTATAGACAGTTCACCTCTGTGCTGTTAATGAGCTCTATATCAAAACATTAGCAAACACTGATGCTTAAATTAGCGAGATAACGTCAGCTAGTTCATCAGTTAGCGTATCAATGCGTTTCCATAAGCAGGTACAAAGTGATTACCTTTAAACATTATAGTAGCCCACGCAGTTTGGCTGTGTGTTCACGTCTTTCCGAAATACTCTACTTACATGATAAGACTCAGAACTTAGCGAGCTATGTATTTACCGTAACTAGTTAGCATGTCAACTTTTAAATCATCTTACTGTATGTAGGCTAGTAAAAACTATCAAGCCATAGCAGGACAGTTTTGGGCAGTTTAAACACCGTCTAGGCTACAGAAGCATGCAATATGAGACACAGCCCAAGTTCTGGCTCAGAGACATTAACCAGCCTAACACCAAGTGACACTGGAATGAAGTGAACATCTACAGCCACTGGACTGAGGACCTCCTCCTCATCGCTTATTCTCTCTTAACAAACAATTCGGCTATTCACAATTTATATATAGCAAAATAATTGTAGCTGTGTTAGGCTACGCTAACCGTGGTAGGGCTACGTGCTGTTTAGCAAACAGTATTAGCTGCTTGGTTTTTTTGTTGTTGTTTTTTTTTTTTTTGCAGTTACCGTGACAACTATCATGCTAATAAATGATATGACTTGAGAAAGCATTTTCACATAACACAGTTTTGGAAAAATGTGTAAAAAGTTCAAATGTAATATAAAAATATGTATGTAGCCCTCAAACCAATGAGCTAGTTCAATAAGTCCATGACAAACACAGTGGTGAGTCAGGTGATCCCACAATGTAGCATCTGCTAATGCTGATGTTACCAATGCTTTTTCCTCACAATGCTAAATGAGCTAAATAGGCATAATTTTATTTAAAAAAAAACAAACTGTTAAAAGCAGGTTAAAGATTGTCTCCTGGCTGACTGTCCAGACCATGCTCTCGGTCACTATATTTATATTAAAAAGCTATTTAAAAATATATATTATTTAATAACACTGGTCCTTACTATCCAATCATATAGTGTACGTTAGTGTAACTTATAAAGGAACCAGAGAAGGGGTCTTTTACAGTAACTCAACAAGTTTGTTTATCCAGTTAGCTGTTTTGGTAATGAATATGTGAACGTGAGTGAACATCATAACAATAACTGATGCTGTAGAGGCGTCTGAACTTTTAAAATCCTATATCTTAATGATAATTATTCGGAGAATTTACAGAATACGTCAGAATTCCCGATGTTGATGCCCAGATTTATCCAAATAGTCACCAATGGTTAATTAACTGTTGTGAATACTACTACTACTTCTAGTAATAATAATAATAATAATAATAATAATAATAATAATAATAATAATAATAATAATAATAATAAACAAGAGGGTTCCAAGCACAAACGCTTGGCCCCCTAGCAATAATAATAATAATAATAATAATAATAATAATAATAATCGCCATAAAAATAATAATAAAAAAACACTCTACTTTTTTGACAGAATAGATACAAAGAAAAACAAAAAAAAGGGCTAATCAATAAGTAACAAGTAAATAAATAAAGACAAATGTATTGTTTGTTATAGTCAGTGTAGTGTTATATCCGATGACCGGAGCATAGCATTATTAATTATTAGTTATATATCAGTTATTTACACTACTACTACTACTACTACTACTAATAATAATAATAATAATACCACTAATACCACTAATAATAATAATAATAATAATAATGGTTGTGAGGTCATAATCACAAGAACTGTTGGACCATATACACATTGTTGCATTGTTGCTTCAGTCACATTGTAGGCATGTATATATATATATATATATATATATATATATATATATATATATATATATATATATATATATATATATATATATATATATATATATATATATATATAGTAATAATAATGGCTGTGACGTCATAATCGTAAGAACTGTTGGACCATATGCACATTCTTGCACATCTTTTTTTTTTTACACTCTGACTACACCATCACCGCCACCAGCAGCAACCATTTTGTTCCGTGGTGCATGACGGGACAGTTTTGGGCAGTTTAAACACCGTCTAGGCTACAGCAGCATGCAATTTGAGACACAGCCCAAGTTCTGGCTCAGAGACATTAACCAGCCTAACACCAAGTGACACTGGAATGAAGTGAACATCTACAGCCACTGGACTGAGGACCTCCTTTCTCTCTCTCTCTCTCTCTCTCTCTCTCTCTCTCTCTCTCTCTCTCTCCCAGGGGAAAGGAGCTTTTTAGCATCAGCAGCACTCACTAATGGTCTATTAAAATATCAACTCCTTCACAGTTAACCGGATTTGCTTCTCCTCCGCAGCCCCCTGAAGCTAATCAAACGCAGCAGCTTTGAGCCGAAAAGAGCCCAAACTTAATCTGGTTTAAGCGCCGCTTTTACACGAAAGCACTTTGGCAGCAGATCGAGTGTCCCAGCGGCCACACACACACACACACACACACACACACACACACACACACACTAAAACCACGCCTTAATTGGACATGACAAGTTTTTGTGCTTCACTAATTGTTTCAATTAAGAGCCGAGTTAGAATCACTGTTTAACACACTGTTTAATAAATGTTCAGCGGAATTTGGGTGTAAAAATGATCTCGCGGAAAATCCTGGCTGGCAAAATAACGATTTAATATCACCATCAGAAAGTCATTTACGGGTAGGAACAACTATAACCCGGAAGTGTTTTGATTTAGATACAGTTTGTAAAAAACGGACAAGTTATTTGCCTATTTTATATCAGAATAGTTTTGAATGTATAATTAAAACAACCCGTCTGTTTTATTATTTTTAAGTTTTATTTTACTCTGCGTTAGGAATGTAATTTTTCATTCCAAATGCAAAACAAATCCTAATCAAATAATTTTGAAAAATAAAAATAACAATGGAGTCAAAAGACAAAAAAAAATAAATAAATAAAATCTGTCAATCTACAGTAAAAGCAAAAATAAATGACAATAAAATAAAAAAATAACATAAGATACAAGTTTAGCCTATTTACTGATTTATTTACTAACCACCAGTTACTAATTAACTTATACTAATTCCTAATAAAATATGTAAAGCCATATTGCTTTTATTGTCTTATGTATCTTGTGTTGCTTTATTAGAGTGTATTCTAAATGTCATATTTATTAAATATTATGTGTAAAATAGTTTATTAGCTTATATATTGGCATGCTATTGTCATGTTAACTATTTTAACCACTGTTATTATGATACTGATGATGATAATGATGATGATGATGATGATGATTGTTATTGCATCAACATCAGAATTGTTAATTAGAGTTACATGATTAAATTAAAGGATCAATAAATAAATAAAACATGAATCTGCTTTTTCCCTTCATGCAATAAATGGTGATGGAGGAAAAGCCCAGGATCCCCCGCGCTGCTGGAGGCCATGTGAAGTCCGGATGGTCTTCTAATGACACCGCTTTTAATACACACCGGCTCGAGTTTCTCATCCGACCGATCGATGCAGCTCAAACACACACACACACACACACACACACACACGGAATCCATCAGATTAGCTCGTGAGAGACATCTCGCGCTCATCTGATTAACCCTAAACGGTGGCAGAACACCAGTGCGTTTTGTTCTTTCGTTACATTTACACACACACACACACACACACACACACACACACACACACACACACACACACACACACACACACACACACGCGTCATATTGCGCACACATGACACAAAACTCTATCGAACACATCCGCAAGCTCGTTTCGTATTTTATAAACATGAAGCAATAAAATGTAACTAAAGAACTGAAATAAAAAGCAACTATCACTTTAAAAACACTTTAAAATGTCCGACAGACAAACAGTTACATGAAGACAACGTGTAGGATATTAAAAAAAAGGGTGGGGGGGCGAAGAGAGAGAGAGAGAGAGAGAGAGAGAGAGAAGAAATTCCACTCCGGACCAATCAGAGAGTGATGTCATAAAGCGTCCACCAATCAGGACAGAAAAAGACAAAAGTGACCAATCAGAAAAAAAGGAGAACAAAGTGAAGTAGGAGGAGCTAAAGAGCCAGGAGACAAACCTGGGACTGTGTGAAAGCGGTCCAAGTCCCTCTGCCAAAAAAACTTTCCATGCACGGATAGGCGCTGGCGCATCCCCGGAATCCGCTGCATCCAAAAAACAACAACAGCAACAACAACACAGGAACTTAACACTCAGTAGCGCTGATTATTAGTCATCTAAAAGTGGAATATAAGTCCCCAGAAGGGTATTCTGGAAGTCAGGTTTGTGGAAGGAGAGGATGGACCGAGCGTCAAGCTCCAGCCCCACGGGTCAGACAGCTCAGCCTGGCCAACACGAAACCATCAGCTTCGGCATCGATCAGATCCTCAGCGGCGGAGAGCCGGAGAGCCAAAAACAACGACAACAACAACAACAACAACAACAGCAACAACAACAACAACAACAACAGAACTCAACACAGAGCAGTCCGGACAGCGCACACGGTCACCGAGCGGCCAGCCCGAGTCCCTACCCTGCTCTCCCTGGCGCGTTTCACGGTCTGGCCGCTCCGTATGATGAATCCGGTGCGTACGGGCCGAACTTCGCTCTGGCGCCCGGCGGTGTGATCAGAGTCCCGGCGCACAGACCGCTCACCGCCGCCGTGCCGCCTACTGTCCCCGCGCTCAGCGGCATCGGCTTCCCCTGGATGGACAGCAGCCAACGCTTCGCGA
The DNA here is from genome assembly GCA_023630585.1 of Cranoglanis bouderius. Lineage (NCBI taxonomy): Eukaryota > Metazoa > Chordata > Actinopteri > Siluriformes > Cranoglanididae > Cranoglanis > Cranoglanis bouderius. The sequence goes on along the minus strand of CM042550.1, from coordinate 20,784,804 downwards.
AGGACCGCTTTGCAGGTACCATCATCATCATCATCATCATCCTCAATCTTATCATCATCATCATCCTCATGTACAAGCACAGAACAGCAGCTCATTTTATAAAACACGCGTCAATGCGCACAAGTCCAGCTGGAGCTCATATACAGTCAGTGATTAGTCACTTAAAACAGATGAAACCGCTCCTAATGTGTGTCCATCT
>CM042550.1:20622105-20779605 GCA_023630585.1 Cranoglanis bouderius | reverse complement strand
ACGACTAAATCGTACCGTAGCATTTTTTTTTCTCACTCAGATCATATCGTATCGTTTTGAATTGAATCATATCGAATCGAATCAAATCGAATCGAATCGAATCGAATCGAATCATATTGCATCAGATCCTAGCAGATTCAGTAGTATTGTCAAATACTGAATTGTTGCTTTGTGAATCATTCAGTAATATCATCAAATATCAAATCGTTGACTCATGAATTGAAACTGTATCGTATCGTTTCGGTGGCATCGATAAAATATCTCACGGAAAACCATATCGTACCATGTGGAAGCCTGAGGTTTCCTCCTCTACTAGACGAGCTGCGTTTGTGTTTAGCGATGTGTTTGTGGTTAGCTGACGCTAACCGTCTGGCAAAACGTCAGCACAAATCCACATCTGGCCCAGGTGCTGATTACGACATGACGGAAAACGCAACCCACCGAACACGACGGGCCGCCGAGCACGAGACGGATTCGGCAGAGTTTCAACACGGCGACTCTTTAACTGACACTAACTTCCTCACGAGCTGCAGTTATTTTTTTACGACTTAATCTGCAGAGTATATATATTTAATGCGCTCCCGGTTGTTTCCACCCGTCTTACATTTATTATAATCTTTAATCTTGAGCATTAAAACGAGAAGTTGAGAGGCTCATTTAAAGTCGTTATTCTGCAGAATCAGCAGCTGGAATGTTTTATAACGTTCTGTGGAACATGTGAGGAATTAGACGTCACACCAGGCGTGTTCACACCAGGCGTGTAGGACTACACACAGCATAGAGAAACATCACACACTCTTCACATCACGTCTATCACGTGTGAGTAGGAGAGTAATACAGTACAGGAGGGTGCATTTCACAGGTCCAGGTTATTCCCTGAAAACTGCGCTTGTGCATTCAAGTAAACACGCGGCATCACGTGACCCATATGTGATCACACGTGAAAACTAAAATTAACCCACATGACCTACATGTGAATAAACAAACAAACAAGAGCATATGTGAAAATAAAACACATACCCTACCTGTGAAAAAGTAAATAAAACCGTATGACCTACAGTGCTGTGAAAAAGTATTTGCCCCCATCTTGATTTCGTCCTGTTTTTGTGTGTATCTCATACTAAATAGTTTCAGAAATTAAAACAAAATCTAAGATAAAACAAAGGCGACCCGAGTAAACACACAATACAGTTTTATTTATTATTAAATGATAGTTATTTATTGAAGCAAAAAAGTTATCCAATAACAACCAATACAACTTTTTCAGCAGCATGAAGTTGGTTAAAAGCTCTTACCCAGTAACACACTCTGCCAAAGCTGAAAGAAATTCCAGAAATGATGAGGAAGAAGTTGATTGAAATACATCAGTCTGGGAAGGGTTACAAAGCTATTTCAAAGGCTCTGGGACTCCAAAGAACCACAGCGAGAGCCATTATCTCCAAATGGAAAAACTCGGCACAGTAGTGAACCTTCCCAGAAGTAGCCGACCTTCCAAAATTCCTCCAAGAGCACAGCAAGTACTCATCCAGGAAGTCACAAAAGATCCAAGGACAACATCAAAGGACCTACAGGCCTCTCTTGAATCAATAAAGGTCACCGTTCATGACTCCACTTTCAGAAAATCGCTGGGCAAAAATGGCATCCATGGAAGAGTGACGAGGTGAAAACCACTGCTGACCCAGAAGAACATTAAGGCTCGTCTGAATTTTGCCAAAACACACCTTGATGATCCTCGAGCCTTTTGGGAGAATGTTCTGTGGACTGATGAGTCGAAAGTGGAACTGTTTGGAAGACAGGTCCCGTTACATCTGGTGTAAACCAAACACCGAATTCCACAAAAAGAACATCATACCTACGGTCAAGCATGGTGGTGGCAGTGTGATGGTGTGGGGATGCTTTGCTGCTTCAGGGCCTGGGCAACTTGCTGTAATTGAGGGAAACATGAATTCTGCTCTCTACCAGAAAATCCTAAAGGAGAATGTCTGGTCTTCAGTCCGTAAGTTGAAACTCAAGCGCAGCTGGATTATACAGCAAGACAACGATCCAAAGTGTAGGAGTAAGTCCGAGTCCTAGAAGTACGTGAAAGTCTGATCTCCAGTTATTGAAGGTGTTTGGTTGCAGTTATTGCTGCTAAAGGTGGCACAACCAGTTTTTAAGTGTTTACTCGGGTTGCCTTTGTTTTATGTTGTATTTCGTTTGAAGATCAAAAATTATTTCGTTTGAGATGTACACAAAACCAGAAGGAGTGTGAAAAAATGTGAAAAGGTTACATGTCAAAAAATAAATCAAACAATATATAAATAAAGAAATAAGTACAATTTACATATGTAAAAATAAAAATAATATTGTGCCCTGCATGTGAAACATGTGACGTGGAAACAAACAAACAAAGTACATAAATGCATATTTGTGTAAACAAAAACAAAAACAAATGACTAAATAAAAAACATGCACTACATGTGAAAAGTGCAAAAAGTGTCTAGAAATCATGTGTGAAATTTCACATGAAGTTGCTGTGACTTTTCTGTAACGCGTTCAGTTATGTTCACTTGTAATGTAAATTTTAATTAGTCGTCACATCAGAAATCTAATCACGAATCTAATCACACAAAATGTTTGTTTCTAACACACCACAAACACACAACTAACACACCACTAACACACCACTAACACCACACTAACACACCACTAACACCACACTAACACCACACTAACACACCACTAACACCACACTAACACACCACTAACACCACACTAACACACCACACTAACACACCACTAACACACCACTAACACCACACTAACACACCACTAACACACCACTAACACCACGCTAACACACCACTAACACACCACTAACACCACACTAACACCACACTAACACACCACTAACACAACACAATTAACACACTACTAACACCACACTAACACACCACTAACACCACACTAACACACCACACTAACACCACACTAACACAACACAATTAACACACCACTAACACCACACTAACACACCACACTAACACACCACTAACACACCACTAACACCACACTAACACAACACAATTAACACCACACTAACACCACACTAACACCACACTAACACCACACTAACACAACACAATTAACACACCACTAACACCACACTAACACACCACTAACACACCACACTAACACACCACACTAACACACCACACAATTAACACAACACAATTAACACAACACAATTAACACAACACAATTAACACACCACTAACACACCACTAACACCACACTAACACACCACTAACACACCACTAACACCACACTAACACAACACAATTAACACACCACTAACACCACACTAACACCACACTAACACCACACTAACACACCACACTAACACAACACAATTAACACAACACAATTAACACAACACAATTAACACACCACTAACACACCACTAACACAACACAATTAACACACCACTAACACACCACTAACACCACACTAACACACCACTAACACCACACTAACACACCACTAACACAACACAATTAACACCACACTAACACCACACTAACACACCACTAACACACCACTAATACCACACTAACACAACACAATTAACACACCACTAACACCACACTAACACAACACAATTAACACACCACTAACACCACACTAACACAACACAATTAACACACCACTAACACCACACTAACACACCACTAACACACCACTAACACCACACTAGCACCACACTAACACACCACACTAACACACCACACTAACACACCACACTAACACACCACACTAACACAACACAATTAACACAACACAATTAACACAACACAATTAACACACCACTAACACACCACTAACACAACACAATTAACACACCACTAACACACCACTAACACCACACTAACACACCACTAACACCACACTAACACACCACTAACACCACACACTAACACAACACAATTAACACCACACTAACACCACACTAACACACCACTAACACACCACTAACACCACACTAACACAACACAATTAACACACCACTAACACCACACACTAACACAACACGATTAACACCACACTAACACACCACTAACACCACACTAACACAGCACTAACACCACACTAACACACCACTAACACAGCACTAACACCACACACTAACACAACACAATTAACACCACACTAACACCACACTAACACCACACCAACACCACACAATTAACACAGCACTAACACCACACACTAACACAACACAATTAACACCACACTAACACACCACTAACACACCACTAACACCACACTAACACAGCACTAACACCACACTAACACCACACTAACACAGCACTAACACCACACACTAACACAACACAATTAACACACCACTAACACCACACTAACACAACACAATTAACACACCACTAACACCACACTAACACACCACTAACACAACACAATTAACACACCACTAACACCACACTAACACACCACTAACACCACACTAACACAACACAATTAACACACCACTAACACCACACTAGCACAACACAACTAACACCACACTAACACACCACTAACACAACACTAGCACAACACAACACTAACACAACACTAACGCAACTCTGGCACAACACAGCACCAGCCTGCAGGACCTGATCTGGAGGAGGGAAAGATTTAGAGCAGGTTTAACTGGATCTAACACGAGTGTAAATAAATAAAAGAGCCCCAGAGAGAAAGCAGGACGTTTGCAGCCATGTTGTCTTCATTACCTCTGAATATCAATAAAACACGCCAACATTCCTCCTCCACAACGTGTATTTTTGTGTCTTACACTAACCACACGTGTGTTCCTTAATTTATTTAGCAAATGTCTGTGATCTGTTTAAATTTCTTTAATGCTGAGAAAAAGAGAAAAAACACAACAAAGCAATTACATTTCCCATGGCTAGTGCAGAGTAAACGCAACGCAAAACACACACACACTCAGGAAAATATATTTAAACCTAGAACCCTCGAGTGTGGTTAAATGTTCTTCGGATGTGCCTCAGGGGGAACCTTTAAAGGTTCTATGTAGAATCCTAAAACAGTGTTTCCTGATTAGAAAGAACCCTTATTAGAACCAGGAAGCGTAGAAACCATCTAAAGAACCTTTAGAAGAATGAATAATGTAATCAAAGTCATTAAATTACCCTTCTTTTCTTTTTTTTTTTTACATTTTGTGCAAAGTCAAGGTATAACGTATATTTTATTTATATAACTGTATATACACAGCGAGTGATGAGCACAAGGTGGAGCACAGTTTTATAGAAAACCCTATTTCAACTTATGTTATTATATATATTTATACACATAAATAAGCACTATGACTACATATTGGCATGATAAACTCTTGAAACATCGATATTATTTTATATAAACAGTCACACACCTCGCAATTACGTATAGATCCATTCTCTATTGCACATGTACGCATGTATATAACTGTAATATGTAGTTATGCACATAAATATGACTCTGACATCTATTTCCATTATATGCTGTTCAAGTTCAAAATTTCGATATTATAGTCAATATTAATATTATACAATTATATACGTATGGAATGGAATATGTATAAAATGTATGGAAATATGGAAGTTCTAATAAAAAAAAAAATTAAATATAACAAAAGTAACCCTCCCAGCCCAAACTTATATAGCCTTCTCAATCAATCAATCAATCAATCAATCAATCAATCAATCAGTCAATCAATCAACCCTCAAGGAAGTTTAGAAACAATCTGATCTTATACAAAATATAACTTTTATAACTCGAGCATGCTCACGTTATGTAAAATGTCATTATATACTGTAGAGTTATACAGGTGTGTATACAGAGAAAGTGTATTTGAATAGTGTTAAATCTCTAAGAGTAAAAAAAAAAAAAAGAAAACAAAACAGCCCAATGTTTTGCTTTCTGAACGTAGATATATTTATATCCGTCCACCTTTATATTATTTATACAGCAGATATAAAGACATGCTGTATAAACTGAAAACAAATCCACCAATTCCAAAACGGCAATGAAGACGAGACGTTAAATATCTGGGACAATAAATGTTTTGCAATGTCTAACACGGATCTTGTTTAAAAAAAAAAAAACCCCAAAACCCCCCAAAAAAACCAATCAAACACAACGTGTAGGTCGTTCCTTAATCTCGAGCTGCAACAGAAAAATCCCGGTCAGCTTTAAACCTGATTCGTGTCCAGGAGAACACCGCGGATTTATCGAGTGTTTCATGTTATAAGATTACAATAAAGCAAATATTAGATTATTAAACCTATTTCCAGTCGTTTTGATTCGTTTGAATAATTATCACGCTTGAAATAGTCTTGTTTTAGTGGCAGATAATTTAATTTTAAGAAATCATTTCTAGATAAAAAGCTAAAATTATCGGTAAAGCTTGGAATTAGTAACAAAGACAGTATTATATTAATCTTTATATTCAGTTTATTGTTAAGGTTGTTTCACTGGCTAAGACAAGTGCAGTGTAAAATCAGCTTGTAGAAGATATCACTGTGAATCTGACGCTGTCCCTCAATGTGTGTGTGTGTGTGTGTGTGTGTGTGTGTGTGTGTGTCTCTTCTCGTTCTGGCAGACGGCAGACGGCGGAGGAGCGCGAGGCCGAGCGACAGCAGGCCAACCGTCTGATGATGCAGCTTCAGCACGACGCCTTCCACAAGTCTCTGAGCGAGCCGATTCCGGCCGACCCGCTGTGCATGCACAACTCGTCCCTGTTCGCCCTGCACAACCTGCAGCCGTGGGCCAGCGACGAGGGCGCCAAGCTCACCGCGATGGGATGAGACCCCCTCAAAACGACCACCCCGTATTACCCCAGCAACCCCTCTCCCCTCCCAGCCACCCCTAATCACCCCATCAACCCCCCCCCCCCCCCCCTCCCTCCCTCCCAGCGCCTCGCTCTCTAATCACCACACAGCCGCATCTCAAACAACGACGGGACGTTTTCTGTACAGAGCAAAAAACGACACCTCCGGAGCGGAGAATGAGCTCCAAAACGAGCATACAGACACACGCAGAGCTGCTACAGAGAGAGAGACTCATCTTTCTATCTTTCAGGTTTTTTTTTTTTCCAGTCTATCTCTCTTTCCATCTCTCTCTCTCTCTCTCTCTCTCCATCATCTCATCATGCTGAGGGAACGCCGCAGAGACACATAACTGAGGATAAATTATTCAGAACATGACCTCCTACAACCTCTACAATGGGCAATTTGAACATAAAGCTAACAAGGACACACACACACACACACACACACACACACACACACACAATGAGAGAAGCCTGAGAGAAAATCAGGACTGCTTACATTTTAGTAAGGGTCAAGGGCTATTCTGCTGTTTCGTCTTCAGTGTCTAACAGCTGATGAAAGCGCACGCAAAGTGATTTTGCCGCATGATGTTAACGTTTAATCGACCAATCACACTCTTGAATTCGTATGACATCACCAAACTAGCTAAGCTGTGAACCGGATTTAACCTAAAGTAAAAAAAAACAAACAAAAAAAAACAATAAATAAATAAACAACTCTCATCATCGTCTCGTTTTCCGTCAGTCGGCCGATAAAGGAGCGCAGAATTACGATGCAATTACATGAATGAACGCTTTATGTTATTACATAGTTATTACACAAGTAATACAGTGAGATAAAAAATCTATAAAGCTCTTATTAAAAAAAAAAAATCTTAATATACTTTACACACTATAATAACCTGAGGTTTGCTAGCTTCCTAACGATCAAGACAAGAGACTGGTTTTAATCACCCAGAATAGGTGTTATATTTATACAAGTAGCTATATTTTATTATTATATACTAGTTAGCGTAATATCTGGCTCCACATTTACTACACAATTTATACACAATATAACAGCCTAAAGTTAGCTCTCTTGCTAGCAACCATGGCTACAGGTTTTAGTTACATCATCTAGCTAGTGCTTTAGTTTTAATTACAATATAATAGTTTTTCTAATAGTTAGATAGTTTAGTGGCGAAGTCGGCTAGCTGCTTAATGTCAAATAGCTAGTACTAAAGGGGCAACGTTAGCATTAAGAAGAGGCTTATATTGGCTGCTATGGCACTTTTTCTTTTTAAGGCAAAAGAGAATTAGCAAATACTGTACAAAGCAGGATTATTAATTATATTATATTTTATAGAAATATCAGCATGTAATATATAGCTTGAAGTTTCAGGTGCCTTTATGCTAGTTATCCGGCTAACGTTTGTGCGGCGCGCTTGCGTAGCTATCACGCTTCGGTTTCAAACCAAAATTTTGTGCTAGGAAATGGAAACAAATTCAAGTGGCGATGTCATACGGTCAAGTCTGCGAGCCGTCCATCAAATTCTAACGTTCTGACTCGACAAAATCGCGACGTGCGTCAGCGACGACGTTCATCTCATTTTCGTTTTATGTTCAAATCCTAAGGCATTATTTCAGAAACGACGAACGAATCGTGAGACTCTTATAAGAAGACGGCTGTACAGCGCTGAAGGTGTGCCGTGAAGAGATAAGTTATATACAGTGGTGAATAAAATGTTTTAAGATATTTCTAAAACACTCTCGATGCATCCCAGTGAGGTGTATTATACATTGTATTGTAATTCATATGTAAATAGCTGAAAATGTAATTAAACCCTCCTTTTTTTTGGCTTCTAACTTTCTTTTGTGTCTGTTTTTTTGTTTTTTTTTGGCAACTCTAACATGATGAGATGAGTTGAGCTTTAACTGGACACCGTTATGCACGCCGCAGCACCGAAGCACTTAGGGCCTTCGCCGAGGTAAACGCAGGGTCCTGTGGGATCTTAAATACGGCCGCTGATTTCCCACCCGAGTGCTGACTCTCAGGAATTGACCCACCTGAGAGAGACAGAGAGAGAGAGAGAGACTGTGGTGGGGGCAAATGGAGTGCCGTCCATTATAAAGAGATTTAAACATTAACAATAACATTAAAATCCATGCATAGGTGAGTCCACCGTCCCGTCGTAAAGCTCTCTGGACGTTTAACAGCTAACAGCGGCCATTAATAAACACTCAGAGACATCAGTAATCCACACAGGAAGGCCTCTGACCTCCCCAGGAACACCCCCCCCCTCCCTCCCCCAGTAGGCCTACAGGGACAATGACATCATTCAGAGAAAGTGAAACGTATGACCCAGTCAGCTGCAGCGCTCTGGCTCCACCTAGTGGCTGAAGCGTGTATCATAAAATAAAAGTGGAGGGAAAACGGTATTTCTGACGTACAGGATAGTTTTTAGTCTTTTTGTTCTTGTCCCACGTGCTTTTAAAAAGCATAAATATTCAAAACGTCGCCCTTAAGACACATTAGCAGCTCCAGACATTAGTAGTAGCTATTGTACAAGTAAGTTTTCTAGCTTCAGTGTGGAAAAAATAAGGGACACGCCCTCCCCGGCTCTCGTCAGACAGACAGATAAATAAATAAATAAATAACGTTCCTTTTAAACCATTTTTCTGCTTCACCATCTATAATCATGGACGAAATATGCTTTGACTATGTATGGATTATGAAAATAAAAAAAAAGATTGATTGACCCTTAAAGTAAAAAAAAATAAATAAAAACTTTTTAATTTTTTTTTCATATATCAATTATTTATGAATTATAATATATATAATAAACTGATAGGGATATTTATTTAGACTTTTTAAAATTCTAAAACCTATGAAAATGGATAAGATAGGCTTATTATTAGCATGATCAGGTTAATTTTGCACTGAACCCTTTAATATAAAAGTGAGTCTGATGTTAATTAACGTGTTAACAACCTTGGCTACAGGTTTACACAATGTAAGTCTTAGCCTGTTAGCTAGCTTGATAGTGCCCCTCTTATTAATTAGCCTAGTAGCCTGATTATGTATCTACAATCTTTTCTTTCAGTCAACGATAAATCAGGAAAACCCTCATCATTCAGATATCTAAAAATAAAAAGTATATGTAAAAATAATACATTAAATTAAACTAAATACTATAAGCAATCAAATGATATCATTACATGATTAGCAGGATAAGCTAAATAACTAGGTAAACCAACTAGCCAGGTTCTCTAGTAAGCTAAGCTAACTGAAGGCTAACTATTTTGTAATTGAAACGATTAGCCTAGATAAACTACTGTATAGATCACTAGAACACCATGCTGTCATATTGTTTAAACCTGTAGTCGAGTTTAATAGCATGCTAGCTAACAGGCGGCTATACACTCACCGTCCACTTTAATAGGAACACCTGTACACCTGCTCATTTATGCAGCTATCCCAAGTCCAGATTCTTCTTCTTGGCTGACAGGAGTGAAACCTGATGCGTGATGCTGTTGCAGCTCCTCCACCTCAACGTTTGCTGCGCTGTACACTCCCGAGATGCTTTTTCTGCTCACCACGGTTGTAAAAAGTGATTATTCGAATTACTATAGACTTCCCGTCAGCCAAGACGAGTCTGGTCATTCTCCTCTGATCTCTCTCATCGATGAGGTGTTTCCTGGCTGTAGAACTGTCACTTACTCAGCGATTTTTTGTTTTCCACACCATTCTGTGTCAACTGTTGTGACTGACAGACTGTCGTGTGTGAAAATCCCAGGAGATCAGCGGTTTCTGAAATACTCGAACCAGCCCTTCTGGTTCAAACAACCACGCCACAGTTAAAAATCACAGAGATCACACTTTTTTTTTCTTCCTTCTCATGTTTTGATGTGAACATTAAACTGAAGCTCTTGACCTGTATCTGCGTTAGTTTATGCACTGTTCTGCTGCCACATGATTGGCTGATCAGAGAACTGCATGAACGCGCAGGCGTACCTAACAAATCGGACGGGGAGTGCGTTTTGGGATTAAGGTACAGGTAGACAGATTTGGCAGCACGCCAGCTAATTAGAGCAATCAAGCAAGCTAAGGTTGAGTATTACATAAAAATCAATTAGCCAGGTAAACCAGCTAACATAACGATGTTCTATTATATAAACCAGTAAGCTAGCTCCATAGCAAGCTAGATAACATTATGCTAAGTATTATTATAATGATTAAAACATACAGGCGGGTTTACTAGAAGCCGATGATCATCTAGCTAACTATTACCTGGGTCATCAAAACCTAGCAATTAAAAACGATTAGCCAGGTGAAGCTAATTAACATGAGGCTAAATCTGTCATTTCAGTCAGATGGTTATTCATCTCTATTCGTATGTAGAACGTTAGCATCTTAGTCGGAGTATAAAACCTAGAGATTTTTCCCCCCCAATCACAAAATGGAAATAAGAGTTTCAGATCCATTTTGCTTTTTTTTATTTAAAGTGGTTTAGAAAGCATGGTCTCTGAAGCAGGAGCAACTGAATACACTGTAGAAAGAAACAAAACCATAGAAAGCAACTTTTTTCTTTTTCTTCAAAAAAAAAAAACCCTTTTATTCCTATGCAGTAAAATTAATTTCACCGCAAAAAGCACAACAGACAAGTTTCATTTATCCCAACTCAGCGGGTAGAGGGCGGCTTTTCTCGGGAGTTAAACATCCAACATGTGCTATTTTACAGTATATTCACAAGCGCAGCTGCATACGCGTCAAACTCACACGACGAGGAAATGTTCGGAAACAACGTCCCTTAGCTGCACTCATGATGAAATGTACAGATCAGAAGAAGCACACGTGGCCTCTCGGTGGAACCAGAAACTAGCAGGAGTTTCTGAACGTAACTGAAAACTCTAAACTTTTTAAAAAAGGGGAGGAAAAAAAACAAAAAAAAACAAACATATTGTGAAGCTCCTTCTGTGAGGGAAGGAACGATTTTTTGTTTGTTTTTTTTTTTACTTCGGCAGGTCGGAATCAGGAAAAAACAACAAACAGATGGAATAAAGTGACTTTTAAAGGAACTTTTAAAAAGGAATGGCACGGATATCATGCAGAACTCAGGAGGGAGAAATAAAAACAACAAAAAAAAACGAGACATAATTTAACCGAGTAAAACGCTGGATTAGTTCTTCACAGTCTGTCTCCACTGCCACAGCTCGCCAATCACCTGTGGAGGGGGGAGGGGCAAATACTTGTAGTTACACATTGACCAATGGGCATCACTACGTTACATTGATATGAAGGTAAATTCAATTCAATAGAAACATATTAAAGGCGGTAAAATCCAGTGAATACCTTTGCATCGGTTACTTTGAAACCGTTCTTCACGTAGTTTTCGAACTTGGGCTGAAGTTTGGGCAGCGTCACTCCCTGCAAACACACACACACACACACACACACACACACCGTTTAACGTCACACTCCTCGCGCACAAGTCTCTCGATATTGCTTGCAGCAGCTTCATGTGCTTTCTTTTTCTTTGATGGAAAAGTTGCAACGCTAAGAAGGCGGAGCTTAAACGGATCAGCAAACCACCACCGTAGTTTAATTGATGCTATCTCACTTGCTAGCTCGAACTTTGGAAAGGTAGCGCTAGCGGAGTAACGTTCACATACCAGGTTTCGTAACTTAACGTAGCAAAGAACGACCTGGTATCACAGGACGAGGTCATGTGACCGACGATCAAATAAATCGGTGACCGGTGCAGAGAATAGCCGGATGGTTGGTTTGACGTATGTTGGAACAATATTTTAGGGAAAGAAATGTTAAAAATATATAAACACAAACACCTTTAACCGTCAAAAACTGAGCACACGAGGACGAAAATGACCAGGAATTAATTTACGGGTAAACAAAATGTACTTATGCTTAATATTCGCTTCATGTTCTGCTGTTTCAATAACACTACTTTGCACGATACCCGATTTACGAAAACTTCCCACTTCTGTCTGTGGTGTAAAATGTACACATCGCCACCTAGTGGACAGAAGTAAAAAGCGTTTCTTGACCATTTCCCCCAGACAATGCTTCAACTGCTAAACTTTGGACTTCGAAAAAAATTCGTATCCATAACTCGACGTCATGTTTAACGGTCTGATTTCCGGTTGGACCAAGAACAAGCCGAGGTGACTCTTAGCCCGCCCCCAAATCAGTTTACCACAAAAGATCTCAAACGGTGGAATAAAAAGCTATAACACTATTAAATCTGATCCAAACACAAATCGACATCATTTAAAAAAAAATAAATAAAAAATCATGAGCGTTCTGTACTTAAGCTCCGCCCCTTCATGGGCATTCAAACTAAGCACGAGCACCGATTTTAAGGTTCCACTGTGATCTGTGCCACATTTCCCATGTAGTCTCATCTCAACTCATCTCCAAGTCATAACGTCGACTGCTGACTCCATTAATTACTGCGGCAATTAGCTAACAGCGGCCATCATTACGCTTCTACACAGATTAATAATTAGCTTTAATTACGTCTGATCATTTGGAGATCTGTCAGCTAAATGATTTCTGCACCTGAACTGAATAACCGGACGGGTTCTGCGGTGGATTTTAAGAGGACGCTCTTTTTTTTTTTTTTTTTTTGAGGCTCGGTTATTAGAATTCAGATTAATACACCTCAAAGATATTTTATTATACGCTCAAAAAGAGCTGCAGGATTTCTAAAACTTTATGTATATATATAAAAAAAATCTTTTTTTTTTTTTTAAAGCTGGATTCGAGTCCTCTGAGCTCGCTGAGAAACAGTGGATGATGTATGAAACTGAATTCCTAATCAGACACAGCCGAAGTTCATTTACAGTTAAAACGCCGCCTGGTGTGCGCAGGCACAGGAAACTGCTAGGAAGTTTTTTTTTTTAATCATATAAACAACGATAAAATACATGGAAATGGAAAAAAATGACTTTTTTGCTGACTGGGCAAAAAAAAACAAACAAAAAAAAACCCCCAAACAGTTTTCACTTCATCCTAAATGCATTTCCTCGCACATCACATGCTAGTCAATGTTAAAAACACACCTTCTCTACACTAGCCATCATCTTGGCCTTGATCTCCGGGACGCTGAGAGGCGCTTGTGGGGTTTTGGGCGTCTTCGGGCTTTTGGGGGTTTGTGGTTTCTTCTCGTTCTTCTTGCCAGCGTCTGGTGTCTTGTTCTGTTTAAAAAAATAAGAAATTTCCATATGGATTATGAAAAGTCCCTGTGGATGACTCGTTACTATAGAAACGATAACGAGGGCATTGATATAACCGCGTGGTTCGCGGATGCTCTACTGTCAGAGCTGCTTTTTTCATAGAAAATCGATCGACACCTTCTGACCAATCACAATCCAGAATACAACAGTGCTGTGGTTTAAGGGTTTATATACGTGATGGGATGCAAAAGAAAGCTTGCTAATCCTTTACTTGTCAATCATTTTAAATAATTTGAGATAATCCTCACTGCAGAACCGAAAGTCCAAGGGGCGGAGCTAAATCGGATCCAGCTCCGCCTATAAATCTAACCGTGAAACACAATGTTAAAACACACTCATCCGGCCTGAAACACTCTTCGTTTGACGTCACTCAGCTGTGCCCACATAGGAGGACTCCGCCCCCACCACCCATGGACTTTCTGCTCTACAGTGAGGGGTATGTACATAATTGGCACCTTTTTTTTTTAATAAAGAGCAGTTATTCCTGGAGATAATAAGTGTATGAAATTTCTGATTATCTGAGCTCGGAAAGTGTCGGGAGCGCCGAGATTTCCGGATACACACCTGTTTGGGCGCGGGCGTGTTGGACTTGCCGTTCTGAGCAGGGGTCTGCGGTTTGGCTGCCGGCTTCTTGGCCTGATACAGAAACACCGACGTCAATTTCACGTGCTCTTTACGCTTAGGCTACAATGACACAAAATGCACGTAAGGATTTAACACTCTCTCACCTTCACGGGTGTCTCCTCTTCGCTCTCTTCCTCCTCCTCTTCATCGTCATCCTCCTCATCCCTGAAAGAAAGATCCAGATCCATGTTTATAAAAACATACTAACCACAAAGAAAGTCATTCATCTAGAACAAGTTCACATCAGGTGCAACTCACTCGTCGTCGTCGTCATCTTCCTCGTCATCATCTTCATCCTCCTCTTCCATCTTCATCTTTTTCTACAGACAGGAAAAAAAAGCGAACACAAGTCAGGTTGAGAAGAGAACTAACATCGGGCCACACACACACACACACACACACACACACACACACACACACACACACACGGAGCAAGCACAGTGTGATTAGTGAACACACTCACTGATGGCTTTGTGATGACCGGAGCTACTCTCTTCACAGCTGTCCTCACGTCCTCCTCCTCCTCCTCATCATCTTCATCAAAAGACTGATCTCCGCTCATCACTATGACGACAAGAACAAAGTTTCAGCCTCGTTCCTAAAGTGTCTGCGATGTTAAACGAGTTGAACAAACAACTTGTTGATCGATCAGATGAGAGATAGTTCATGAGATGAGAAGCAAAACATGACTGAGGGGGCGGGGCTTCCAAGGAATCAGGTCACATGGGAGAGAACAAAACTCCTAATGAACTGACAATCATTCCAGACTTGGAAATCATCTGCCAATTCAACTACGGGGCAAAATAACATCCGATCTGTCCGTGTATTTTCTGAGTGACCCCTCATAACAGTTTAGTCTGATGTTTGCAATATGTAATAATAATAATAACAACAACAACAACAACAACAACAACATAATGAGAAAATTCCAGGTTGATTTGACTCTTCGACAGCTTTTCTTCGAAAAACTCCTCCTTCTACAAACCCACCAACAAACCAGTAAACATCATCAGCGCACGTGCTACTTACTGATGAGGTGCTGGCCGCTGATGTGAACTGGACCGGAACCGGTGCGCAGACGGAAAACAACAGGAGGACTGATCTCGAAGCCACCCAGACACACCTGAAACGCCACTTCATTTCAGTCGGATTCAACTTCAAAATACAAAACGACACACAAGCGTTTAAAAGGTCAGCGGTCTGGAACACTCACGCTCGGCATGGTGGACGGCTTCAGCGTGGCCAGCACGGCTTTGACCTTCTGACCGTCGGAGTCCTGGCCCTCGACTTCCACCACGTTCAGCTCGTCTTTGGTGGCCGGATCGACGCACGCCTGCGGGGGGGGGGTAAACTTCAGCTTAATTTGTTATTGACGGGATTCTATCACCAGGACCATCTTTAACTCGGAGTGATGATTCATTAAACACTGATGAATTAGTGCTAGGTTGTGAAACGGGACGAGCCACAGGCCCTCAACTTTGGAGCAATGATTTTTGGGAGATCTCACAGCGGCTATTTAAACTATAAACAAGCATGTTTCCGTCGATTTCTAGCTTGAAACATAAGATGATACCGATGCTAAGTTTTGCTGTGTGTGATGCATTTTCACAGACGATAAATAAAGTAGCAGGTTTTTTTTTTGCAAACTAATAATATCATGATACAGATGCTGTATCATTGGACTGTATGTGATATTTTTGCCCACAGATACATCAGTAACGCAGGCTTACAATATTTACACCTTATAGTTACTAAACCAGTGCAAGAAAGCACCGACACACGCAAGCCATGATGCTTTTGGTGCGAGTGAGCTTTACACCCGTGAAAATATCACACTGTGGGTCTTTAAAATCGAGCGTGTGTCCAAAAAAAAAAAAAAAGTGTCCCTGCACTAAAACACACAGTGATCAACTCCCTGTATACTGTACACTCCAACACGACAAAAAGCTAATCAGATTAAGCGATGCAAATAATGTAAACAGCCTGGCGAGCTCCACGCACGCACCATCCTGACGGACAGCTGATGCTCGAAGTCGTCATCCTCGGGGTTAAAGGTCACTTCCTTTCCCTGCTTCAGCTCGCAGCCTGTAAAATAGTTAAACACAAACATGTCGGGATGAACGAGTGCCGCACGCGGACCTGCAAACCGATCAGCACGAAGAGTCCAGCGAACTGAAAAGGGACCGAGTGAGGAATAATAATAATAATAATAATAAAAGATTAAAAAATAATTAAAACAAAACTCTTAACAAGCGCGTGAAGGGTTGTGAGTTAGTTGTGCCTCCACGTGCTCGCGGCGTGCGCGCGTGCGCCATCTGGCGAACATGGCATGACCCGAAACAACTCGTGAACTCGTTCGAAATGTTTCGGCAGTTAAACTTAAAAATAAAAAAAATGAGGACTGTGACCTAAAAAAACAAAACAAAACAAAAGAGAGATAACCAGGCCTGAAATCTGGACACCGGCTACGTCACAACTGCGCGCGCTCCACTTACCGTTATCAGTTTCATATTTATCAACATTATTATTATTATTATTATTTTTTAAAAACACGCAGTGCAGAAATATTCGTGAAAAAAAAAAACTTCTCACACCTATAGTACACACATTCATTTCTCCCACATACACAGAGATCAGATTATTTATTCTAAAAGGTTTTAAAGGCCGCCGCCGCCATTTTGGAA
Organism: Cranoglanis bouderius; assembly: GCA_023630585.1. Taxonomy (NCBI): domain Eukaryota; kingdom Metazoa; phylum Chordata; class Actinopteri; order Siluriformes; family Cranoglanididae; genus Cranoglanis; species Cranoglanis bouderius. The sequence continues at coordinate 20,762,193 of CM042550.1, read as the reverse complement.
ATCGCATCACACGTGTGCGCGCGCGTGGAGGCAGACATGTTAAAAAAAAAAAAAAAAAAAAAAAAGGAAAAAACCCCCCAAACGATCTAACTAACTGAGCTAACGCAAACTAAATCGGAATTTATGATCGTACAGATCACTTTTATCCAAACTCAGCCTGATTAAATTCTCACTGTGATAAGTTTTTTAACTGTTAAACACTGGTACTGAAGGAGTTCTGCACGAGCTAACGGTAACGGTTGTGCTAGCTAGCTAGCTAGATAAACCAAAACCCCTCATTTCAACAGCAGGCCGCTGATCTGTAGCGCACACAGTAACACAAATAAGAAATGTACCGTAAAGGAAAGTCTGAGGGCCCATCTGCTCGGCGTCCATCTCTACTCGCTGTGTGACTTGTGTGAAGAGCCGGTGTAGTGAAACCTACAGCGCACGAGGAGGGTCACGCGGATCCGTTCTGCAGCGTCCACACGCCCAGTTAGGGGCGTTCCGAGAAATTGACCAATGAGGAAACGATAACGACAAAAAAAAAAGAGGCGGGACCACTGGTGTCAGGAGTGGATTCCGTTTATTTTATTTATAATTTTATTTTACTTTAAAAAAAATACTTCTTTTAATTTACGTATTTAATACACAAGCTCTACATTTTATATATAAATCACGACATTAATTAATTATTATTATTATTTTTTGTAGTATAACCCTAGTCTAAAAACTACATATCCCATAAACACCGGTATGGTTTAGCATGTTGCTAGTCTTCGATAGTTTTTTTTTTTCTATTTTTATTTTATTTTTAATCAGTTAGAAAGATAACTTGCCTGTAACAGCCATGGTCTCCTTTAACAATAATATCTTATTTCACAAGCATAAAAACAGTTTTAAAAAATAATAAAACTAGCCATTGTCTTTCCTAAACCGGCTAGAGAAGGGTCTTATTGAGTAACCCGGATGAGGAGATGGCGCGAGGACCTGACATAAAAATTAATTAGTTAAATAATTAATTACTTAAATAAATAAATAAATAAATAAATATAAATCAAAAAGATTATGACAAAAACTTACCCTATTATTATTATTATTATTATTATTATTATTATTATTATTATTATTATTATTAAACCCATGAAGCATTTATTAATGCTTTCTTATAATGATTTATTAAGTGAAGAATATGAGTATATACTGTATATCAGTGGATTTGAGGATTGTAATGAATAAACAGAGACACCATTTTAAAGTTGTTCACAAATTTTTAATTCCAATATCTGAGTAAGACGGAGCATTATACAGCATTAGAAGGTTCCTCAGATCTGTCTGTCTCACGATATATCTCCTTGTGTGGCTATTTTCCTTTCTGTTATAATTTTTTATAGAAGAATAAGAATATAAATTAAATAATTTACGATGCACATTTTCTTTGAAGAAAATAAATGAAAAAAAAAACTGAACTGGATTGTCACTAAGTGAAATTGAGCAGGGCAATCATAACACTTTATCTTCATACACACAGAAGCACACACACAAATATACAGAGAGAGAGAGAGAGAGAGAGAGAGAGAGAGAGAGAGAGAGAGAGAGAGAGAGAGAGAGAGAGAAATTTATCATGAATGGTATGGGGTCATTGCGAGGACAGACAGACACATAACAGGACAAACTGAAGACAAACAGGATCAACCATAAGCAATACCATAAATACACCACAAGGCAACACATCCAAACATTTTCTACAGATTCCAAATGCAATAAATAAAACATTTAACTATTTAATGCATAAATCAACATATCAGGTTTGTATATTATATCACATTTGCCAACATTCAAGTAACTGAAGGTTAAAACATGCAAAACTCTCAGCAAACAGTAAATCACTGTGTTTTAGATGCAGTTCAGGACCTTCTCCGGTAGATGGAGTCCTCGAGTCATAGCTCCAAAAGCCTGAACGTGGCCTTTACAGTACAAGTTCATGTTTGTTGTACATTTGTAACACTTTGCAGAGTTCATAAAGTGAGAAGCAGCGCTAGGAGACGTCTGAGCATTTAAGAAAGAAACTTTCCATCAAGTCTGAAGTGCCCACTTTGTTAGCATATGGCTAGGTTGCAGAGCTATCCTTCTCTTTCTCAGGGAAGGAGGGAGTCCATGGTGTCCGTCTGGTCATCAGCCTTCATTCAGTGTTTGATGCAATACATAATCTTAATAGGCTGCTCGCTGTGACAGTGTTAGCTTGCAGCTGATTAGTTTGTATTGAGAGCGAGAGTGTTGATCCATGCACATAAGCTATGCTCACATGTAAACAGAAAGCATGTGCATATATTTAAATATTTTATTTTCCTCCATCGCTATGGCTTTCTCTTTCACACGTACACACTCTCTCTTGCTCTCTCTGTGCTTTACATCACGTTTTCGAAGAGCTGCATGGATCTCATCATGGTTTCATCCTAAATGGAAACAGAAAAGAAATACAATAACTATATACAGTATAATAATAAATATAATTCAGTAACGATTGGATTCATTACATTTCCATTGTGGTTATTTTCCATCAAGTGCCACAACATCAACATTCACGTTCAAACGTTAACTTAATTCATCAAACACCAACATTTATTAACAAACACCGATATTCACAAACACCAACATTCACCATGAAACACCACCATTTCACCATGAAACACCACCAATCATGATCAAACACCAAGATCCTCCATCAAACACCTATATACACCATCAAACACCAACATTTCACCAGGAAACACCACCAATCACGATCACACACCAAGATCCTCCATCAAACACCTATATACACCATCAAACACCAACATTCGCCATCAAATACTAACATTCACCAGTTTAATGCTTGTATTTAGCTTTATAAAATCCAATAAAAGAACTGGCGAGCCAAACATGGATGGTGGAGAACATTATTTAAGCTTTACAGCAAGATGGTGCTGTTGGATTGAGAGTGTTTAATCACTGTGCTCTGGGCTTCAGGATGCTGGAGAGAACTGGTACCTACTTCTTGGCATGCTAGGATAAACTCTTCCAACGTCACAACACCATCTTTGTTCTTGTCCATTTTCTGTGAAATGAGAAAGTAACAGTATTTATGGAGAAACTACTTTTTATGTCGTAGTGTTTATGACAGTGTCATCGTCCTGATTTATTAACACGGACCTGGAAGAAAGCGTCCACATGCTGCTTGGGGACGTCTCCTTTCAGAGCAGGATAGGTGTACTTCCCCATCATATCGTAGATGGCATGCACAATCTCCGTCATCTCCTGATTTACAAGCATGGAAAATATGTCATGTTAATTCCCAATCTGTCCCAATCTTCATCAGTTCTCAATAGTGACATTAGCTAGATAGTTAGCTAACTGTTAACATAGGCAATGTGACTGATACCGTCTTGATTTGGTTCATCAGTGACAGTTTTGCTATTCAGCTTTCTGGGTAACACATCATCAGTTAATAATTTACACATCAGTCATGGTTAAAAAACCATGGAGCATAATTTTGTGACATCGCAAATCATGGAACTTTGTTACGCACTTCTTTGCTGATGAATCCATCTCGATTGATGTCATACAGATGAAAAGTCCACTCCAGTTTCTCTTGGACTGATCCCCTCAGGAGAATGGACAGACCCATCACAAACTCCTAACAGAGACCATATATTATAGTTTAAGTCATAGACAAATTACATAAATGTAAATATAAAAGTATAGATCAGACAGTGTGTCTTTCTACCTCAAACTTTATGGAGCCATTATTCGTGGTGTCAAACGCATTAAACAGGTAGTGCGCATACGTGGTGGCATCTGGATAAAAGGGAAGGATGATGAGAGTCTTGAGTTATTAACTAGATCTAAGAAATTCGAGCAGTGGGTTAACAAATAACAAATGTGGCATACCAAAATTGTGCAATATAGTATTAGCGTTGTTATATTTAACAGTGGCTATAGCAAGAAATTATATGTCGTTGCATCCCCACGACTTCTGTCTGACCCGTACAATTTGCTAATGAGCTGCTTAGCGAGCTTGCTAGCACACTTGTTGGTGTGTTCAAATGAAATTGTGAGTAACGCTTTAAAAACACATATGCTAGGCAGCCAGGAAATATTGTCACCAAGCATGGATAATAATTTAGCTAGTTATCGGTTGTCTTATTTATTTATTTATTTTTTTTATGGATAATGTAAAGACATGGCCAATATTTACCTCAGAAAAAGCAATATTTACCTCAGGAACATCACGATTTCCCTCTGAAACAACATTTACCTCAGGAACATCAATATGTACCTCAAAAAAATCAACATTTACCTCAGAATCATCAACATTTAGCTCAGGAACATCACCATTTACCTAAAAAAATCATAATTTACCTCAGGAACATCACCATTTACCTCAGAAAAATCATAATTTACCTCAGGGACATCACCATTTACCTCAGAAAAATCATAATTTACCTCAGGGACATCACCATTTACCTCAGAAAAATCATAATTTACCTCAGGGACATCACCATTTACCTCAGAAAAATCATAATTTACCTCAGGGACATCACCATTTACCTCAGAAAAATCATAATTTACCTCATGAACGTCACTATCCCCTCAGAAACATCAACTTTTACCTTACAAAAGCCAAAATTGATCTCTGTAGAATCAACATTTACCTCAAGAAAAAGCAACATTTACCTAAACAATTCAACGTTTACTTTAGAAATATCACCATTTCACTCAGAAACATAACCATTCCCCCCTGTAGTTACACTTAGCATCAACTGATAACCAAATTTCCAGAGCAATACTGAGAAATGTAAGTCCTACATAAAAACTCATAAATGTCCTACTTCTGAAGTCATAAATATCACAAAAGTGTCCCATTCATATGGAATCTTCTTGTAGACATGGTAAACACATGACCATAAACCGAATTAAACACTATTCCAAACAAAGTTATTTCATTTTTCTCAATGGCTGTCACTTGTTACAATAATTTCTAATAAGAATTCAAACACAGGGGGTTTTAGGGATGCACCAACGTCATTTTTGGAGTAAAGGGTGAAGAGAGGCTGTACCTCCATGAGGGAAGAACTGAGCGTAGATATGCTTAAACGTCTCCTCATTCACTACTCCACTCGGACACTCCTGAGGAAACACAATGGAAGAATAGATGCGTTTTTCCCCCACTTGTGTTGGCAAACATGTGTGTTTGTGTGGGTATGTGCATTATAGCGTGTAATTTCCTGCCGTTATGACATATGGCTCTCCAAGTGTCTTACTGCAGGCTGCTGCTGCAAACGGATTAGCAACATGAGCGGCAAGGATCACTGTTCATTTATCAAAGAAAATCAGCTTTTACTGGTGATCTGGTGTGAAACTTTCTTGAATAACTAGATCGGGAAGCTAACAAAACTCCATAAAGTATTTAATTCATAAACTCCTTTGTTCACTAACATTAGCTTGTTACCTACCTAGTTATCTAGTCGGCTATTTGGAAACGTTCTTGATAATTAACGTTTGTGCATTTTTTAATTAGTGCTAAACTTAAAAGAAGCCTCCATGTGGTATAGAAACCATAATTTCTTTTGTTTGCTAACATTAGATACGTGTTCTGAGAGCAGAGATTTATATTGTTTTAGCCTGACTAATTCCTTTTCTACTTTCTGGTGTCCTTTCCCGGACGCTCGTCTGTTTTATTTAAAACGTGGACACTTTAAAATATAGAACGTTTATCCGCACTCTTTCATGTTAATTTCTGTACGGAACATTTTCCTAAAACCTTGATCCTGGTTAAGACCCTCATGGTTACGGCTCCATTTTAAGTTCCAACTTAACAGCCTTAATTTGACCTTTTTTCACTCATGTATGCAACTAAAACAGTCTTGCTAGCAATCAGACAGATAGCCAGTTCATCATAATAAGCTATAATGAGTACAGTATACTAATCACTGTAAAGTATGAGCAAAGGCAGAAAGGAGCAATGAGTGGCATGACATACGCTTTTAAAGCCACGGTAGAGGACTTGAAGCTCCTGCTTGGTGAAATTCGTTTGCGCCTCCAGCTGATCGAGTCCTTCAGGCCGATGACACACCATGGTCATCTCCAACTCATCATCCACTTTATCTGGAGAGACAGAGAGAGAGAGAAAGAGAGAGATTCACACAATTGTGAGTCCATTTAAACCTTGCATTTTCATATTAGCATGTGCTCTGTAGATCTGATTATTGATATCTGATAATAAGTGATAAGATTTCCCACTCTCATTTACAGAAAGATGGGAATCCTGCAGTCTGCGTCCTGTATTCATAGACATCGGATCTCGTTATTCCCGCACATACTCAAATAAGTCAGTTTGACAGCCGTCAGCATGGTGTGAGTGGAAATGGTGGATCCTTAATGTTAGCTCATGGAGTTTCATCATAAAAACAGCGCATACCTAACGCAAAGAAAGAACTGCAGGATTATTCATACGAAAGCCACCCCCCAAACACACACACAAAACACCCTGCAGGTCCGACTCTCAAAACTGCACCCTTGTTGCACACATATATGATGGAAAGGCAGGAATCAGAGCTGTGAAGAGAAAATGCGCACTGGAATTGAAACCCTGCTTGTTTTGCGTCCATTAAAGCTCAACAAGGCAGAGTCTAATTAACACTGACTCACTGCTCACTCAATAGGACACTTCGTTAAGAGCTCTCTGTCTGTCACTAGCTTTGAACCTCTCTTCCCGTCTGTCTCATTCGCTCTTTTTCCTGTCTCGTGATTCCTGACTGAAAGCTGTTTGCTAACGGAGGTCGACCGTGAAAAACCAACATGCAACACACACAAAAAAAACAAAACAAAACACCAAGATGCCAGTTAATTAACACTCAGAGCACACGTCACTCTGGAGGTATACATTAATTACTGACTGCAGTCTAGATGTTAATTAGAAATTCTCTGAAATAATGCTGACGTTATAACACAGTGCTGTCGAATTCTGGACTCCTGACTGGTCAGAATGTGTTGTGTTGATTCATTGTGTATAACATCGAGGTCGCACTAATGCGCTCATTCTTATACGTTATTGTTTCTATAGTAACAGCCCCACTGTTGACTATGGTGACGTTCTCTATAAACTTATAAATGTTTATTTAACATTCATGGAAGGAGTCTCCAGTGTCAGTGAAATCTGTGAGCTGTTATAGAGGAATATGGGCAATAGATTGGAAGAGAAAATTGCTTTTTTGAATGTAATGGTCTTCTGAATCCTGAGCGCTGAACTCTTAGAACCCCACGCTGTAGACTAATCATGTTAATAAGATTCAATCTTTACAATTAATATCGCAAAGTTTACGATAAAGTGGACCAAGAAAGCAAATAAGCAAACACACGGAGTGTCTCAGATGGAGTGCATAAGCTGCAGCGTTTGCTTCTCCAGTCCTACATGAAGTCCCCGCTTCCCACATCGCTTCGTTGTTTTCCTTTCATTTCCACCCTCATTTCTAATCCCTCCATCTGCATCTCTCAGCTTCCGTTACCATAGAGACGCCTCAGCCGCCCTCAGCATCCGCAATCAGTAAATAATAATCGCGTACAAACAGCTGGGAATCAGATGCCGAAGTCGTTAATGAGGACTCGGCCCTCTTGTCAGATCCCTCTGATGTGCCGTCGTTATTCCCTCAGGGAGATCGGCATCTCGACGGGTTGCAAGATTATCCAAGATCCACCGTTAGCCGTGTAATTGAACCCTCTGTGAGGATTTGTCAATTATAAATGACGCAAGAGAAAGATATTTTAAAACATCACCAATTAGCTCCGCTCTGAACACCCCCCCCCGATTATTTCTAGCTCCCTGTTCCTCATGATTAGCATGGGATCGTCTCGTTAGTAAGAGTTTCTCCATCCTTGCTTTGCATTGTGCTTTTTGTGAAGCCTTGCATCTGTTCCTATATTGAGAATCTCTAGAAAACAAACCACAGACTTGTTGTTTTCTTCTTTGATACCAAAAGTTAAGAAGGTCAGTTATATTGCTTCTTTTCATTAGCGGAGATCTGAGAGAAGGGGAGGAGAAGAAATGTAACAGATGGAAGTGAGGTGAGGACGGAAGATCTGTGGGAAGAACGACACGGATGTTCCTTCAGTTCTGGGGGAAACCTGCGCTCTTGTCTAATTCATTTAATTTATATTTATTTTGAGCATTTGTTTAATATTAAAAGGACCAACCTGTGGTTATCACAGTGCGGTAAATAAGGAGGATACGGAGGATTGTAATTATAAAGAAGTAAAATGGGAATGTAGTAGTGTTTCTGCGTTAATCTGCTTAATTAAACTAATTAACCGCTGCAGTTATGGAGTGCTAAAACTACAACACCCCGTATAAACATGACCTACACACACGTTTCTTGATCACCAAATGATTTTTTCCCTCTCCATTAGCTCCAGTGCCATCAAGCACGGTTTTATACCTCTGATAAGTTTTGTTCTCATTTTCTTCTTCTTCCTGCTATACATTATGCCTGTCCGCTTTCGACACTCCTCACACTCGCGCCGTGCGTCAGCAGGTCATCACTCAGCTCTCCGCCACGAGCTCGGACGTTTTTAAAGCTCCCGCAGAGCTCCGGATGCCAAACGTCCGATTTAGAGCTCACAGGGGAGTGTGTGAGTTCATGAGCAGCTCTCTGCTAATGCAGGAATGTCGGGATGCTAAAGTAGATTCAGTCCACAATTCTGGATTCTGATTGGTCAAGAGGTGGTGATTATCCCTGACAGCAAATATTTTGTTTATGCGAGACACAATCTTTTCTTAGACAAGTTTATACATGCTTTCACACACACCCACACACACACACACACACACACACACACACACACACACACGAAGCTTTAGTACAATAGAGTCGGGGAGATCGGACTTAAACATCACTAAACCCAGGTGTGAGTACTCCGTGTTTACCCTCTGATCAGGTCAATATCAGGTTTAAACCGGTTTTAGCTGCGAATTGATGAATCGATACGACAATCTGTAACACTTGCTGTGTGACTCGCCGCAGGTGTGTGTGTGTGTGTGTGTGTGTGTGTGTGTGTGTGTGTGTGTGTGTGTGTGTGTGTTGTGTTTGTTCCACGCTCTTCATCCACACTTGTTATCAACACTCCCCTCCTCAGAAACCCATCACCATGACAACCGTGGCTCTGAGAATGTGGACGTTAAGAGTGCCAGGGAGCGAGCGGTGTTAATCCGTCCACTCACGTACACACACACACACACACACACACACACACACACACACACACACACAAGCTTAAGCTCATTTTCGATGGAGCAATGATGAGTGTATGTGGTTCCCTAAAATGAATCCCCCCCCCTCTCTCTATATATATATGTATATGTCTCTCGCTCTCTGTTTTTTCAATCATGCACTATGAATTATTTCATTCTACACATGTGTGCATCACGCAGTGTGTGTGTGTGTGTGTGTGTGTGTGTGTGTGTGTGTGTGTGTGTGTGTGTGTGTGTGTGTGTGGTACCTCTGGTGGTCTGTCTCTGTTTGGTCTGCATGGACAGCATGCCCACCACCGCTCCCATGTTGGCACCGTCCTCAAAAATAATCCACTCTTCCTTCTCTCTCTCTCTCTCTCTCTCTCTGTCTTTCAGTCTCTCTGTTGCTGTCTGTCCATCTGTATCTCTCTATTTCTCTCGGTGGGTGTGTGTCTCTCTCTGTCTCTCTGTCTCTCTCTCTCTCTTTCTATTTGTCTCTCTCTCTCGCTCTGTCTCTCTCTCTCTCTCTCTTTCTATCTGTCTCTCTCTCTCTCGCTCTGTCTCTCTCTCTCTGTCTCTCTCTCTGTCTCTCTCTCTCTCTCTCTCTCTCGCTCTCTCTCTCTTACTTGTGAATGAATGAGAGGTGACAAATTTTCTTCTCCCAAAGAACCCAAAAGGGTCGCACGCTCCTCCCACACATCCCTCCTCCCGCGTTCCCCTGCTCCCTCTCTCTCTCTCTCCCTCTCTCTTTTTCACTCTTTCCACCTTCTCCCTCCAACCCTCATTCCTCTTTCCCCATCCTCTCCCTCCATCTCTCCTTCCTCTTTATCCTTCCTTTTATTCCCCTCTTTCTTTTCCTACACCTCCTTCCTTCAATTTCTCTTTCCTTTTCCCACAGTTTTTTCATCCTTTCTACCCCTCTCTCTTTCTGTCTTCCTCTTCCTCCTTTCTTACATCTTGATTGGCTCTTTCTCCCTTCACCATTCCCCCTCCCTCTATTCCCCCCTTATCTCTCTTTCTCTTCCCCTCTCTTCTCATCTTCTATCTTCTCTTTTTTTCTTCCTTCCCCACTATTTTGCTTTTCTCTTTCTGTCTCTTTCCATCTTTCCCAGTCACGGTATTCTTCCTCTCTCCTTCCTCATTTCTTTTCCTTTCCGTATTTTCCTCATTCTTCTTCTCATCCCCTCCATCTCTCCCTCCTTTCCCCCTCTCTCATTTTTACCACTATGTTCACTACTTCTGTTCATTCCTTCATCTTTTCCCCATTTCAATCTTCTTTCTTTCTTTCTTTCTTTCTTTCTTTCTTTCTTTCTTTCTTCATTTCCTTCTCCTTATTAGTTCTCTTCCTACATCCCTTTCTTTAACTCTTTTCTTTCCCTTCTTCCTTCTTCTTGGTTTTTACTTCTTTCCCTCTTCATCTTTCACTCCCTCGCCCTTAGTTTCCCCATTTCTTAAACCATCTCTTCATCCTTCTTCTCTCTCTCTCTCTCTCTCTCTCTCTCCTCTCTCTCTCTCTCTCTCTCTCTGCGCAACCATTTCTGCACAGGCAAGCTCAGTGTGTGTGTGTGTGTGTGTGTGTGTGTGTGTGTGTGTGTGTGTGTGTGTGTGTGGTGTGTGTGTGTGTGGTGTGTGTGTGTGTGTTGTGTGTGTGTGTGTGTGTGTGTGTGTGTGTGTGCTCCACCACACAGAACGAATTTTCATCATTTTCATCTTGAATTTGCTCCCTACGCACTGCCTTAGTACACACACACACACACACACACACACACACACACACACACACACACACACACCACACACACACACACACACACAGTGGTGAGTCATGCTGTTGACTGCTGTGTCTCACAAATTTTATGCTAGTTACAAAAGTGTGTGTGTGTGTGTGTGTGTGTGTGTGTGTGTGTGTGTGTGAGAGAGAGAGAGAGAGAGAGAGAGAGAGAGAGAGAGAGAGAGAGAGAGTCCTCCTTCCAAGTACCTCTATATTTTTATAGTCACAGAGAGACAGAAAAAACAGAGGGAGAGCCAGAGAGAGACAGAAACTGGAGAAAGGTGAGAGAGAAATAGAAAGAAAGAAAAAAGTGAAAAAGAAAGGAGAGAAAGAAAGAAAGTGAGAACGAAGGAAAGAGAGGAATAGAATAAGGAAAACACAGGGACTGAGAAATTAGCTAGCTAGTTAAGCTAAGCTAACAATTAAGAGTTTCATATGTAGCATTAGCTTGAACAAAATGTTAGCAACAACACAGTCAGTTCAGTTAGATTTGTAAATAAATAACCATTAGCCGTTGCTAATAATAGCGGTTTAGCATTTGCTCATGCGGGCTGTTTTTAGCTAAGTGATCATTTAATGTTCATGTTATTTGTATATTATTATTATTATTATTATTATTATTATTATTATTATTATTATTTTATTACACTTGTTTTATACAAATGACGTTACGGAGATGTTGAGTGTGTGATGATTTAGTCATTTGGTTTACACCATGCTAACTCGTAGCTGTAAGGTTTCATTAGCACACGTTAGCCTTTTAGCTGCAGTGCTAAATCCTGAGATTCAGGAATAATTGTTTTGGGAGTGTGTCTTCTTTTCTTTACTCGTGTTGCATAATACGGAGATGAGACAATATGTTTCCTCCGGGCGTAAACACACGCACAGACACACACACACACACACACAGACACACACACACACGCACACACACACGCACACACACACACACACAGGCATGATCCCCTGAGGATTGCAGTCAAAACTTCAATTGCGCTTCCTGTCCGGCTGCCCAGAAACTCGTAACGCTTTTGGCTCGATCCCCGAATTTCACATCGTTCTCTTCATCTCTCTGCACACCTCCTGACTCACTGTTCAGCAGCAGCATCAGTAACACTGCCAACCAGCTTCCTCTTCCTCCCCCTCATCCTCTTCTTCCTCCTCCACTCCATATCTCTGTTCCCCCCCCCCCCCCCAAATATTTTATACTCTTATCATCTACTCACAGCCTCATCCCTCCTCCTCCTCATCCTCTCTCTCTCTCTCTCTCTCTCTCTCTCTCTCTCTCTCTCGTCTCGTCTCTTTTCATTAAAAAGCAGCTCGGGGCCAATTGCAAGCGTAATACGTACAGAGGAGGCAGTTATGAGATGTGTTTATTAAACCGTGGAGAAAAAGATGGAGCCTGGAGCGCAACATGCCAGCTAAAAAAAATGTTCAAAAAGCTTTTTGCTTTTCTCACGAAGGATTTCTCAGATATTTGTCGAGATAACTTCTGTTAGCCGAGTAGGTCCATCTTTGGAAAGCGCTACCAAACTTTATTCTAATTTCACTACGTTTCTTGTCATTAGGTTTTTCAGAGGCATGGTGTTGTTTATTTACTTATTTATTTATGCTTATGGCAAAAGTATCAACGTTTGGTGCTTATCGGATTCCGCCATGTTTTTCTTAAAGGAACATTACATCTGCCAAGTGGAAGATACCTTCTAAAGGTACAAAAGACTTCCTCTTGAAGGAACACGGTACAGTTTAGGACCAGCAGAGGTGATCAGTGTAAAGCGTCTGTTTCGGCGATTGAAATCTTCCTCCGAGACCCATGACGCCGGAGCAGCGTCACAGGGCAACGTCACACACCCGGAGGAAAGTGCTATCTGCCCTCTTCCACATACATGAGCTCTCAGATCTCCACGTGTCACTCTGATTGACAGGAGAGATAGAGAGTGAGCCCCTCCCACTCAGAGAACACAGCCAGTTTTGCTGTCTTGGACTCCGGGCCATGGATGGCTGTGTACAGCGTCAGGATTCGAACTCTCTGCCACTCAGGAGCCCTAAATGACTAGTTTGATCATATTTGGGGAAATATAGCCAACTGAGTTTGTTTGAAAATAAAAGGTGTCCCAAAAGTCTCCATACGTAGGGGAAATGAACACTTTTTAGCAAAATGACTCGCACAATTTTTCATACACAGCTTATATATATATATAATTAATTCAGATAGCCTTTAAGAACGCCTTTGACTGGATATCTGGATATCTATGGACAAGTAAAGAATTTGATGTAACAGGATTAAGTTCAGTTCGTGGTATAAAGCGGCTGAGGTGTTCTTACCTGACCTGCAGCGAGACCGGGTCACCTGAGCGCTCTGCAGCGAGAACGTCCCGAACATTACACCCATCTCCACCCGCATACACAATCAAACTTCACTCGGAGTCTGAGCGTCTCTTACACTGATGGAGCTGTGTTTGTACTGCTGGCTTCTCTTTCCTCCCACTCTTTTCTCTCTCTCTCTCTCTCTCTCTCTCTCTCTCTCTTTCCATGACCTGTTTCTCACTGCGTTCATCATATCTGTCTTCCTTGAACTCATCACAGATCTCTCTCTCTCTCTCTCTCTCTCTCTCTCTCTCCCCCTCCCTCGCAATGCCTCATTTTTTCTTTTATCATCCACCGTTCTCCACCTCGGCCTTTTCTTTTATGCGTCGTTTATATAATCGCTCCTCAGAACCTACTCTTTCCACTTGCCGTAACACTCTTCTTACAGGAACAGTTTGTCCAAGATTTATTTTGCAGTGATAACTCGAGTTAACTTTTTTTTCAGTTTAAGCTTCTATTTACACCTCGGTTAAATCTTTTCTATATTACCCACAACTACCTGCTGATAGTGTTGCAGCAGGATATAACCACCTCTCCATTTCTAACCTAAAGACAGCGATGCAGCGGCGCTTTAGTGCTATAGCCTGGCTTGCTCACCTGCTCAAACAGATCAGCTTCCAGAGCTTCAACTTTCATGCCGATATCACCGTCAACACCGTCGGATAGCTGCACTGCATTATGGGAGTCTTTGAGTCCAGCTATTGCCCTGACATCTCCACTACTCCACTACAGTACATCTACGCTGGATTTCTCATTATTATTACGCTAACAAAGAAACCTGTTTGAAATGGTTGAAATATTTTTATTGTATTAAACACCATCGTATCAATAGCAGTAACCGTGTCCCCCCTTGACGTCAGAGCGACACACAACGGATAACTTCTTACAGGAATAAGGAAAACACGGCACCGACCAAAATCCCGATATCCAGTACATTTCGGCTGAATGTGTTTGGAGTAAAGGCGACGTTGTGTACATTTCATGATGGCATGATGCTGTGTAGCCAACACATCTGTCTTATAATAAACTACTTTTGTTAAAACGTCTGTTAAAGGCTCATACTCGTACTCCATTCATCTTTTATACCATTTAAATTGCTGCGGAAAGGTCACGTACGTTTTAGAGATTAATTCAGGCATGCTGAGGTGCTAGTGTTAGCTGTGCCGCAGTGTTAGGGTGTGTTCACACATGGCTCATTTAAACCAGTTTAAGTAGACTCTGTGCTTTTTTTCCCCTTTCGATCTGGGCCGTACGTGAACACTCTAAATGAACTTTGGAGGCGGTCTGAATACGGTTCGTTTTTAAAATAATCGCTTTGTCCTTTTTTGATCTTACATCGCCGGTGATGTCAGAGCTGAGCTGATGGCGCTGTGGGTTGTGAGCTCTTCGACATTTGGAGTGAGGATTGTATAAGGAACCACTTAGTTATGAGTCAGAAAAACACTAAAGTGTTTGAACATTTTCTCTGGAAAAAAAAAACAGAAAGAGGTGAAGGGGTTTGACGGGACGGCTGTATAAAGCTGGAACTGGCTGAAGACAAATACGCATGCAAGCGCAGGACCGGCTGAGACCATCAGGGCTGTCAGTTACCCACAAATCTAAGCGGCTATTGGTCAATAAATGGGAATGGGAAGTGGACTGATGCTTCATAAAGGCTGAAGAGAACCATTAAGTGAAAAAAAACAACAACTCAGTTCTCTTTCTCTCAGCACATTTTCTGCTCCACTTTCTGGTCTACACGTGTTTCACAAACCCTGTGCAGAACCGAGCTCAGAATTTGTGCTCTGCTGCTCTCTGCTGGTTAATCAGTGGAACTAAAGAACAAATACGTTATTATATTCGAGGGTGAACCTTAAAAGTGTGACAAAAAATAGAATTGAATAAAATAAAAATAAAAATGTAGAAAACTACAGACACTGGAACATTTGCACTGAACAAGATTATGTTCTCTTCTGAGTATACCTATTTGCAATAAACAATGCAATAAATAAATAAATAACGAAGGTTTTCACTCATCTGTACACTTTATTTTTGAATTTCAAAAAAACCCTTTTACCCAGATTTACAGACAATAAAATAAATGATTAAAATGAAAAACTGAGTGTAAAGTGAATGTATAGAATGTCCTTAATGTCCTCATGTCATTAGCTTGGATGCTAGCTAACCACATTTTGTCTATTTGCTAATTCTATGCTACAAACTCAGCTAAAATCTCAATACTGTTAGCTATTTAAGAGCAAAATGCAGCTTATCAGCAGTGAAACACTGGAAAACTGTAAAACTGTTACCCGAGATGGATTTTGTTTTTGGAAAGATCAAGTTTAACATAAGTTTTCACGCTGGAAAATTCACTCACACACACTTCTGAGTGCTGATGTTTTGAAATAAAACCAGCAGAGGGCAGCATTTCCCAGCATTTCCTCCTCCATCACTGCTGCCTGTTTGAGATTCATCTCTGAGAGAAACTCATAACCCTAATGCTTACACACTTTAGTTTATCATCTTAACAGTTAAGACCTGATATTGTTTTAACCACTATACTTTTCTGTATGACGTCATGTCTTCGTCTCTTATCTCAGCCAATCAGAACCCACGATACAGGGCTCCTGATATAGAACAGAGGTAAAGAGAAATGCCACAGATAATACGTATTATTAAAAAACAACAACAACATTATTTTATTATTTATTATTTATTATTGTTATTTACTTGTTTTATTGCATTTTATCTTCCTAGAGCTATTTTCAGAGAGTCATTTTTATTAATGTAGCTATATTTAAATATTTATTACATGTATTGTTATTGTTGCTATTATTATGGCTATTGTTATTTCTAGTACACTCTTAGACAGGAAAGTATTAATAAATAAATAAATAAATAAATATGCATTTTAAACTATAATTTACTATAATAATATTGACTATTAAATAATCCCTTTTCCCCTCAAGAGTGTATTATTGTTATTATTGTTGTCAGTGATATTATTGCCATTAGTGTTTATCGTTGTTATTCTTCTTTTTGTTCTTAGTTTTATTGATTTTATTATTGTTATAATAATGATCACTAGTGTTTTTTTATTATTACTATATTTGTTAATATTAATGTTATTCTTTTTGTTTGTTTTAATTTTTATTGTATTATTATGTAGGCTACTTTATGTGAATTAATGAGAGGGAAATGGAGAGAAAGAGGAATGGGGAGAGAGAGAGAGAGAGAGAGAGAGAGAGAGAGAGACAGAGAGAGAGAGAGAGACAGAGAGAGAGAGAAGAGGGGATGAGTGCTGGTGAAAAGATGCAGACGATAAAAATAAACTGGACGGGGAAGAGGATTACATAAAGAGGGAGAAGTGCTTTAAAAATTAAATGAGGGAACACACACACGCACACACACACACACACACACACACACACACACACACACACACACACTGTCAGCTCTGATCCGATCTAAAATTAGAAAGTGTACATGAACATACACACACACACACACACACTGTCAGCTCCGATCCAATCTAAAATTAGAGAGTATACATGTATACACACACACGCACACACACACACTGTCAGCTCTGATCCGATCTGAAATTAGAGAGTGTACATGTACACACACACACACACACACACACACACACACACACACACACACACACTGTCAGCTCTGATCCGATCTAAAATTAGAGAGTGTACATGTACACACACACACACACACACACACACACACACACACACACACACACACACACACACACACACATGGATTCCTTTCTGTTTCTCTGTGTGTGTGTGTGTGTGTGTGTGTGTGTGTGTGTGTGTGTGTGTGTGTGTGTGTGTGTGTGTGTGTGTGTGTGCGTGGGTGTGTATCCCTCTATCACGTGGTTAAAGAAACCTACTAAAGAATCATTGTTAATGATGGGCTGTTCACGGTTACCATAGCAACCTGTGCATGCCCTCTACGAACAAGCCAAATCCCAGCACATTTTAAAAACACCCCCCACACAGTGCAGTTACCATCAGCCACCAACTTCACTTTTGTTATTTCCTGTTTTCACTATTATTCTAAAATGTGGAGAAGTAGGCAGACATGTCGTACTTTTTATCTGTTTATAGTTACGTTTAGAGTTGCGGAACCACTACGAAACTGCTACGAAAGTTAGTTCCTGTTCTCACTGTTACTTTATAGCAGCTGTCAACAGTCATTCCCTCACCAGCCTCTCTCTCTCTCTGTCTCTCTGTCTCTCTCTCTCTCTCTCTCTCTCTCTCTCGTCATATTATACCGAGAAACGAGAAACCACTTTCCTGTCTCCAAGTTACAGCTTTACCTCTGACTGACACTGGAGACTCCTGACAACCAATCACAATCCAGAATCCAACAGCGCTGTGGTGTATTAGACACCTGTGCTTAATAAATATCGGATAAAAATCATACCAGGAACACAGAGGCTTCTTAGATAAATATTAGAGTATAATAATAGTATAAAACCTGCAGTTTCTGTAAAGAAATAAAGGAAAATTTCCTCACACTGTCAAAAAAAATAATAATTTTGGTCTGTATACAGAGATACAAATATGTGTTACTTATATTTATGTATCTCATCATACATAGTACTACACATCACACACTTCTCCATACCAAAATGGAGAGATGAAGGTCTGAGAGCACTGAGTTGGTGTGAGCGTGGCGTTTCTAATGGTACGTTTACGTAACCGATCGCTGAAACTGATTTGGCGCCGATTACACTCTCCATCACCAAGCAGAGAAACCACCAGTGAGAAAACAGAGAGAGAGAGAGAGAGAGAGAGAGAGAGAGAGAGAGAGAGAGAGAGAGAGAGAGAGAGAGAGGGTCAGGACTGGATTGAATTTGTTATCTGCTTTTATTCCCTGAGGAGTTTTGTGATTTCTCTCCGTCTGCCAGTTTCCACCCACACACCCGGTATGAATCGGTATTTCGACATGGGACGGTGAATACACGACACGTTCAAGCTGTGAGAACTGTGTTGCTAGGCAACTAGGTAATTCAGACACCAAATGTTAACTAGCTACCGAGTGAACCTACGATTTCGACCTAAGATTTAGCTAGCTAACAGCAGCCAGCGACACTAAAAATGAAACGAAACGGTCAGGAACGTCAACATTTTCCTCGGATGTGATGGAAAATTACTAGCAAAATGCTGCGTGTGACCTGAAATCGACTTCAGCTCCACTTAGCATCGAATGCTAGCCTAAATTCCATGGGTTCCGCCATATTGAGGAGTTTCAACACCTCATGCGCACTTCGTTGGTGTACAATCCCTGAGAAGAATATGTAAAGAATAAAACTTATTACTGTAAAGAATAAAACTTACTTCTATTATCCATGTATAGTTACAAAGCGCTGGCACTGGAGGCTCCTTCCATAAATCTACAGAAAACTTCACCATATCAACGGTTCCACATTTCTTTTTCAAAATCAGTTCACGTGGTGCGTCCATAGTCGCTGTTACTATAGAAACGATAACGCATTCGAACGAGCGCGTTAATATAAACCTGCGCTACTATCAGAGCTGTTGTTGTAGAACATTAATCAACACCTTCTGACCAATCACAATCCAGTGCAGATAATAAAGTGGTGTCTCGTGGTTCAAGAGAAATCCGTCGCTGATGTGGCTGTTAATGTTAAAACGTAACACTCGCTCCACGGGGTTTTAAAGTTGCGAGGGTGTAAACGAACTTGTTTTCTTCATCATTTTCCTCACTTCGTGCTGCCGTGGCAACGAGCAGCAATGCTAAAAGAGATGGCATTAATGCTATTTCATTAAGCTTAACAAAAAAAAAAAAGAAAGAAAACAAAAAAGAAGAGATTTGATGTACAAGAGATCACACCTGTCGCAGGAGACGTAATAAATATGTGCTGCGGTTATGCTCATGTAGAAATAAGTGATAATTATTCACCCTGTGCTTTTAGTTAGTCTAATTGTCAGGTCTGTGATTAAGAAATAAATTAGCATGTAGCACATCATGCGGCAGTAGCAGAGTTATTATTATCCTGACGTCTTAAAGAGAAGAGAGAAGAAGTCTACAGATCATTCTGGAGGATTTGGGAAGTTTTTAAATATAACTTCAGTCACTGGTTTATGTACGCTATTTACTTTATGTAAGTTAAGTATTTGTAGTTTTTTTTTTCTTCTTCTTCTTCTTTTTAAATGAAAATTTTTTTTTTTTTTTTACACATAATACAGTGGTGCTTGAAGTTTCAGATGTTTCGGACAAAAAGGGCTTCATCAGCTGTGTAAGCAAAAATATTGCTGAAACATTAAGGTGACAGAAGGTCTTTGGTTTTGTCCGAAGCATCCTGTTTCTCAGGAATCATCATATACGGTGGTTACAATTTTCTATATTTCTGCATAAATACGACCTAAAACATCATCAGATTTTCACACACGTCCTAAAAGTAGGTAAAGAGAACCCAGTTAAACAAATGAGACAAAAAATATTATACTTGCTCACTTATTTATCGAGGAAAATGATGCAATATTACATATCTGTGAGGGTAAAAGTATGTGAACCTTTGCTTTCAGTATCTGGTGTGACCCCCTTGTGCAGTAATAACTGCAACTAAATGTTAGCGGTAACTGTTGATCAGTCCTGCACATCGACTTGGAGGAATTTTAGCCCGTTCCTCAGTACAGAACAACTTCAACTCTGGGATGTTGATGGGTTTCCTCACATGAACTGCTCGCTTCAGGTCCTCCCACAACATTTCTATTGGATTAAGGTCAGGATTAAGGTCTAAAAATTTCGCTGGTGTAATTCAGAATTCATTGCTCCATCAATGACGGCAAGCCGTCCTGGCCCAGATGCAGCACAACAGGCCCAAACCATGACACTACCACCACCATGTTTCACAGATGGGATAAGGCTGTTATGCTGGAATGCAGTGTTTTCCTTTCTCCAAACATAATACTTCTCATTTAAACCAAAATTGTCTATTTTGGTCTCATCCGTCCACAAAACATTTCTCCAAAAGCATTCTGGCTTGTTCACATGATCTTTAGAAACTGCAGACTCATGGACTATTACACGTCTTGCTCTTGGAGTGATCTCTGTTGGTCTCCACTCCTGAGGAAGGTAACAATGGTCTTGAATTTCCTCCATTTGTACACAAACTGTCGGACTGTGGATTGATGGAGTCCAAACTCTTTAGAGATGGTTTTGTAACCTTTTCCAGCCTGATGAGCTTCAACAACTCATTTTCTGAGGTCCTTAGAAATTTCCTTTGTTCGTGCCATGATACACTTCTACAAACATGTGTTGTAAAGATCGGACTCTGAGAGATCCCTGTTCTTTAAATAAAACAGGGCGCTCACTCACACCTGATTGTCATCCCATTGATTGAAAACACCTGACTCTAATTTCACCTTCAAATTAACTGCTAATCCTAGAGGTTCACATACTTTTGCCCTGACAGAGATGTAATATTGGATCAGTTTAATAATGACCAAGTAGAATATTTTTTGTCTCATTTGTTTAATTGGGTTCTCTTTGTCTACTTTTAGGAAAATCTGATGATGTCTTAGGTCATATTTAAATAAATTGTAAAGGGTTCACAAACTTTCAAGCACCGCTGTATATGATGATTCCTGAGAAACAGGATGCTTCGGACAAAACCAAAGACCTTCTGTCATTTTAACGATTCAGCAATATTTTTGCTTACACAGCTGATGAAGCCCTTTTTGTCCTAAACATCCGAACCTTTGTGTCCTACACAGCAGTTTTTATAATTACTGCATGTATTCATCTTCGTATATCGTATATAAAGAAATATATACAGTGTCTTGCATAAGTATGTCACATGATCTGAATAGAAATACACCGGTTCTTGGAAGAATGCAGAGTTTGCTAGAGAACATACCTAAAGAGGGGCTAAAGAGGGGAATAGATAGTGAAGCAACCAAAAGCCCAAGGGT
The DNA here is from genome assembly GCA_023630585.1 of Cranoglanis bouderius. Classification (NCBI taxonomy): domain Eukaryota; kingdom Metazoa; phylum Chordata; class Actinopteri; order Siluriformes; family Cranoglanididae; genus Cranoglanis; species Cranoglanis bouderius. Next base: position 20,740,868 of record CM042550.1, on the reverse strand, counting down.
AACTCTGAACATGATCCTACCACCACCATGCTTCACTGTGGAGGATACTGTAACAGGAAACATCCTAAACACTCTCTAACACACCTTCACATGGTTAAAAATAATAAGTGTCTCACACGACAGTGCTGTTGAATTCTGGATTCTGATTGGTCAGACAGTCCCTCCAGGATTTCACAATTTTGTGATCGCAGAAATGAACGCAAAATCAAGCAAACCCCGTAATATTCCAAGGAGCTTGGAATTTTTCAAAATTACAGACGATTTTCAAACAAAAAAACATTAACCCGTTTCTCACTGACTGTCTGTAGGTGATGTTCCTCGCATAATTCCTCTTTAAACCCGGAATTTAATGACGGGTTTAATTTAATTTCAAATGCTCTCGCTTTGCCTCTGGGACGGTGATGATGATCTTTTCTGGTTGCCATCAGAAACACACTTTGGTCTGTCAGTGAAAGTGTGAGAAACTTCTACATGCTGAGCAACAACCTAATACATTATTCAGTTCTGCTGCGGTGCAGATAGCAGCACACACACACATATATATACAGATAATTACAGTATTTCCCCACAGTGCTGTTGAATTCTGATTGGTTTGGAAGGTAATGGTAAATGGTCTGCACTTATATAGCGCCTTTTAACCTTTGCGGTTCACGAAGCGCTTTACACTGTGTCTCATTCACACACACACACACACACACACACACACACACACACACACACACCAGTGACAGCAGAGCTACCATGCAAGACACCTGCCTGCCATCGGGAACAACTTGGGGTTCAGTGTCTTGCCCAGGGACACTTCGGCACATGGAGTCATGTGGGCTGGGAATTGAACCGCCAACCCAACGATTAGTGTACAACTCGCTCTACCACCTCAACCACAGCCGCCCCAAAGGTACAGGCTATTTGTCGGTACCTCGAATAGTGAAGGCTACAGCAGGGGGAAGAGCTTTCTCTTACAAAGCCCCACAGTTATGGAACAGCCTTCCAATTAGTGTTCGGGACTCAGACACAGTCTCAGTGTTTAAGTCCAGGCTGAAAACATATTTGTTTAATCAAGCCTTTCGTGAATAGTTTTTTTCCTTAGGTAAAGGAGCAGATCTAGAGGTCTCACGGGCATAGTGTGTTGTGGTGAACTGGGATGTCTGGATGCTGTCACCCCCCCCCACCTTCAGGCATCCACCAAGGTTTGTCGGTGGTGGGGTGGCTGGCCGCCTTGTTCCAGGAAGCCTTCATGTCTGTGTTACCTTCTGGCTCTCCCTTTTAGTTATCCTGTCATAGCTAGTCTTGTCGGAGTACCTGCTTTCACTTACGCAAAGTACATTGTCCTTGTACAATTGTACATTGTAAAGTACCATTACGGGACAATAAGCATACCTAATGATCTCTCTCTCTCGCTCTCTCACTCTCTCCCTCTCTCCCCTTCTGTTGAGCTTCACATGATACTCCTGAGATGCCAATGATCCCGACCCCTTCTGCTCTCTGGACCTGCCCGATCCATCCTGATGCCCTACTTCTGGTTGGAGATCTCATCAATTGGAAGTCACATGATGCTGCTGAGGATGGCCCCACATGGTGCAGCGTAAAGATCATTGAGATTACAGTGGTGAAATTCAACAAAACAGACTTCATATAAAAACTGTAATGAATTTTTCATGTTCTCACAACTGCTATTTGACCGTGTTGTACTGTTACATTTATAGAAGAGATTTATTTATTTATAATCGCACTATCTGGTGTCACCCAGATGAGGATGGGTTCCCTTTTGAGTCTGGTTCCACTCAAGGTTTCTTCCTTACATCATCTCAGGGAGTTTTTCCTTGCCACCATCGCCTCTGGCTGCTCATTTGGGATAAATTCATAAATTTAAAATCTATGTCCTGAATTTATTTACTTCTGTAAAGCTGCTTTGGGACAATGTCCATTGTTAAAAGCGCTATACAAATAAACTGAACTTGAACTTAGAAGGTGCTGATTAGTTTTCTATCACAGCAGCTCTGACAGGTTTATATTAATGCGCTCCTTCTAACATGTTCTCGTTTCTATAGCAACAACTTACTCAAAAACCTGTGTAATTGTTGATATGGTGACGTTTTTTAACATTTATGGAAGGAGTCTCCAGTGTCAGCGCTTTGGAACAGTCAGAGTTAAAGCTGCAGTTTTTTTTATGTAACTATAAGTGGATAAAAAGTACGACGTGTCATTCTTTAACAATAAATAAATTGTGGTATAAGAGGAATACAACATAAGGGGCATGCTGTTATGGGAAAATAATCACTGTTGGAGTGATAACAGTAACTCCACTTCATCACACCACCCTGCCGTTGATGATTTTACTACAACAACACGACACACTGAGTGTTTTATTCCTTACCCGAATAAAGATGTCATTATTAAATGATGTAAACTCACAAAATAAACAGGAAGTAAACAAAGTATGGGAGAATCTTAGAAAATAACATCGATTCACTACAAAATAAAAGGCTTCCTCTAAAAATAAACACCCCCTTTCTTTCTATTTTTTATTTTCTATGCAGATGAGATGCAAAATTAAGTAAAAAAAACAAAAAAACATTTCAGGTTTCTTAGTTTCTCTGTCCAGCACATGTCTTACCTTTCGCTAGTGTCCCTGAGACGAGTCTGTGGAAGGACTGGAAGAGCTTCACAACCCCCTGTCTGCAGCGGCTGGTACATCCGGCCATGGCGAGGAAGGAGGCAAAGTGTGTGTGTGTATGAGTGTGTGTGTGTGTGTGTGTGTATGTGTGTGTGTATGGCGTCACGGATGAGTGGAAGCTACAAGCTGCAGAAATTTCCCCCTGATAGAAGTGACATCAGGTTTTGCAGGTTTCTTCCCACGGTGCATTCAAAAAATAAATATATTTTTAAAAGAAATAATAATAACTAACAACGTTTGTCAATTATTTTGACCATTTTGAGTCTTTCATAAAGTCCAGGTGGATGCAACAGTGATGTCCAAACACATTCCAAGCGTACACACACACACACACACACACACACGCACACACTTAAATCGTCCTCGCCATCAGCGTGTTGGAAAGTTGGAGCAGGAGAAGTTGCTCTGATGAAACAGGTGATGAATTATAGAGCGGATGAAATAGAAAGACGGAGGTTGTGCGCCACACACAAGACACACACACACACACACACACACACACACACACACACACACACCCCGTGCTCTCACCGAGACATCCGGTTCTTCTCTTTGTTGTGTGTTTTTTTGGACGTGTGTCCTCCTGCTGCAGAGACGCTGCGCTGCTGTGAGATCCTGCAGCACTGATGAACACACACACTAAACACTCTCACTCCCTCATTCCCTCCCTCTTATTCCCTCCTCTCTCTCTCTCTCTCTCTCTCTCTCTCTGTCTCTCTCTCTGTCTCTCTCTGTCTCAAACTCTGTCTTTCAGTCACTTCTCTCTCTTTTTCTTTTTTTCCTCTCTTTCTTTCTTTCTTTTTCTCTTTATCTGTCCCTATATATATATATATATATATATACAATTATCTCGATCTCTTTTCCTGTCCTTTCTGTCCCTTCCTATTTCTATTTTTCCATCTCACATATAATGTTCTCAGTATCTATCTATCTATCTATCTATCTATCTATCTATCTATCTATCTATCTATCTATCTATCTTTAACCTTTTCCCCTCCTACCCATCTGTCTATATACTGTCTCCCCCCCATGCTTCATTTCAATTAGATTCAGTATTTAATTGCATGACTAATTTCCTGTCTTTCTCTCTATCCCTTGCTTGGTATCTCTCTCTTTCCCTTCATTCCCCCCTCCCTCTCTTTTTTTTTTGTTCTTTTCTCTTTCTCTACCACTTACCTTCCCTCTGTCTCTCTGTCTCTCCGTCTCTCTCTCTGTCTTGTCCCCTGTCTGAGTCACTCTCTCTTTTTCTTATTTGTCTCGATCCATTGCTAGTTATTTCCATCTTTCCTTCATTTCACCTCTCTTACCATTTCTCTGTCTTTTTTTTCAATCTATCTTTTTTCTTTTTCTATTGTACAGCATTCTATTTCTATATTTCATCTCACATATAATGTTCTCAGTTTCTATCTATCTATCTATCTATCTATCTATCTATCTATCTATCTATCTATCTATCTATCTATCTATCTATCTATCACTATTTTCCTCTTCTACCCCTCTGTCAATATATACCCCCTCCCCCCCAATGAATTTCAATTAGTTTCAAGATTTACTTTCTCCATCATTCCTTTCTCTGGTTCTGTATGTCTTTCTCTCCCTTCTTCTCTTCTCTATTTCCATCCCATCCTTTTTATTGCCCTCTCTCTATCCTCCGCTCACATGTCACTCTTTCCTTCCTCTCGGCTCACTTCTTTCTTTTTGTTCTGCTTGTCAAGGTCCAGATAATCGATAATGAAATGTGTGTGATGTACACAGATGAGAGCTGACAGCGCTGCTGGACGGGACGGGACACGCCCGGGGAAGGAGACAGAAATAAGCGTGTGATGAGTTTTAGGAGTTCGATTCTTGTTAGTTTCTATTTCTTTATGTTGTGATGTAAGAGAAAGTGAGTACTGAGTACTGAATGAGAATCATATTAATGATCTTCAAAAGAACGATTTTAACCAAATCTCCTGTCCTTTGAACCAGCGTTTACCCGAAGTCCTTCCAGAAGTCTCCCAGCTCTTGACCAATTTTACCAGGAAATCCCATCTTTAATAACTTGCTCAGCCAAGCTTAAACCAAAAAACGCCTTCTTTCAAACTATTTTTAACGGATCAGTTTAAACCCAGAAGCTTGTCCTTCCCAAACATTTAACCATAAGCCTGGTTAACTGAAAGTCCCATCTTTCCATCCAATTATAAACCAAAGTTCTTCCTCTCAAACAATTTTCAGCATGTCCTTTTCTCCTGAATCAAACTGAACCAGCAGCTCCTTCATCTCAGACAATATTAATCCTGACTTCATGACCAGGTTTGAGTCAGAATTCAGAGAATGTTCCTTTAAGAGTTTGAGATGTTCCGCTGAAATCTTTAACAATCCCTTAAATTACGTATTGCTAACTTAGCTTCTTAGAGGCTATTGCTAGCTAACTTCCTGTGAAGTACTTTCTTGCCAAGTAAGAACAAACTCACAAAGTCGGGAGAATGGAGAAAGTTCCTGTAAGGGTTTGTGGAACTGTTTACTTGCCTTTCATAATAGCTGCTTCCAGCTAATTTAAAGCAATGCCACAGCTAGCTAGTTATCACTACTAGCTAGCTAATGTTAGCTATTCTCCTCCTAATAAGATTTGTATAAACTTTTAACGTTGCTTGGATTAAATAAGCAGCTATTCGACTGGATTAGAGATTTCAAAATTTTCGTTAAGAGTCGTTTTTCGTTTTCATTTTGGTGCAACACCAAAAGAAATTTATCGTAAAATCATTTTAAAATGACAAATGAAACCAGTTTTCCTGCCTTCTTGCTGGATTAGCAGCCTGATGGCAGTTTTATCTGTTATCACCATCAAGCGAGTACAAGGATGCAAAGAAAGCCCCCCCCCCATTATTAGTTTTCTTTTTCTTCTAGTTTTTCTGTTTTATTTGATCTTGTTTCTCTAGTCTTACAACAGCTAATCTGTCCTTACAACAGATTACTTCCTTAGCAAAGAGGAGTACTAATTGAATTATTTTAGCTTTAGGAAATTGATTTGTGTCTGTTTCGCCTGACTGCCTGTGATCTGACCTCCACTCTGGATCAAGACTGTGATGATCAGATTCGTCCAGTTAAAGAGGCTTTGCACGTCCTCATCATTCCATTATCTAAATAACCACGCAGGAGCCTGGATGGAGAAGATCCTGAGAACCCCGCACGAGCTCGGCCTGCATCTCAGTTCGCTCTTCTCAGAGACGTGTTGTTGTTGTTTATCTGTTAGAGACTCTCTAAAAATCCGCGACAGACTTTCACACAGCCGCTTTTTTCTCTCGATCCCCCCCCACAGTGCAAGCGCCATATTTTTATTCTGTGTAGGAGTAGGCATGAAACAAACAGTGGAAAGAGAAGAAGGATGATTTTAATTAAAAACACGGGCCTAATGGTTTTTTTTCCAGGATGGTTACACAGAAGAGCAGAATGAGCGGCTTTAATAATGAGAGTGATTATGAAATGTGTTCTGGATTGTCCGCAGAGCCACCGCCATATTCGACTCCTTTATGAACATGAAAAATGTTGCAGCGTGTACACAGCTGTAATTAGCCGAGACCAGAGTGAACCAGAGGCGAGAGGAAAATGAAATTTTATTAGACTGCAGTCTACACCATGTGAGACAACAGGAAGATGATGAGTAGCTAAACAACGCCGTTGGTTCATGGGGGCTTACGCAACAGCACAGCAAAATGGTACAGCATAGAGAAGGAGATTAAAAAGCAGGAGGTAAATCAGAGCAGGTAAACGATCTATACACGAGTCCTGGAGAGCAGGAAATGTCATCAATAACCATGAAGATGGATGTGCACATACAGTATATGCAAAAATAACTATTAACCTCTTGCATGCAATGAAAAAAATACCAAAAACCACATGATCTCTTTTGCTCTAAAGAATCAATTCATATCATCTATGAGTCATTATCAGAAGATTGGAACAAAACTGTTCCTTAACTTATTAATCATGACTTAGTTTAACATTTATGGAAGGAGTCTCCAGTGTCAGCGCTTTCTAACAGTCAGCGGTAAAGCTGTAACTTTTCCCGCCACCTTCGGGATAGAGGAGTTTCTTTCACTCTGTTTATGTAGAGGGAAATTATTCTTCTTTTCTAATGAAGCTGACATTTGATCCTCAAGGATCTTTTTCCTTCACACTCTCACAGAAAACTAAACCTAACCGAGGTTCTGCATCTGGAGGAAGCTTTTTCATTGATTTTTTTCTCCGGACATATTTCATTTAAGCAGGCTCGTGGAAAAACACGGAGGTTTCCGTGAACACGACTGAAATGTGATTTGTATTCTTTGAAATGTCCTTGTGGCCTTGTGAATGCTGACTGAAGATGTTTCGCTGAATACTGAAACACTAAAGTACTGCTTCTGGGGAATGAGCAGCGCAGTCCCGTTATTATACTGATGATTAATCATGATCAAATACAAAAGCAAAATGAAAATTAAAATAAAGAGTAAATAAACTCAGATCTGTAGACAGATGATGGTTACATGATGGACTGATGATTAGACGAATAGATTTTCAGTTAATAATAAACTGAACAGAAATTTAAATGTAAAGAAATGGCTATAAACAGAGCAGTAAACAGTAAAAACCAAAATAAACAAACAAAAAAAAAAACACACAAAAAAACCCCCAACCAGTTAATATTTAAAACTACAAATTGTATAAAAGGACAAGACAAAAACTTACCAGGGAGGCTGCCAAGAGATCGACAGCAACATTAAAGGAGCTGCAGGAATATCTGACAAGTACTGATTACTCTATGCAATGACTCGTATTTTTTACATGTCTGGGCTGTGGGGTAGGGTGATTAGACAGAAGCCCTTTCTCACAGAAAACATCCAAGCTCAATTAAATCACCCCAAACCATGTGGCAACATGTGTTATGGTCTGATGAGAACAATTCCAAAAGTTATAATAACTCCATAATCCCAAAAGATATGTTTGGTGCAAAAAAAAAAAAAAGAAAAAAAAAAGCACATCACCAAAAGAACACCTTACCCACGGTGAAGCATGGTGGTGGCAGCATCATGCTTTAGGGCTGCTTTTCTTCAGCCAGAACTGGGGCTTTTATCAAGGTGGAGGGAATCATGAATAGCTACAAATACCAGTCGATTTTAGTCCAAAACATTCAGGCGTCTGCCAGTAAGCTGAAGACGAAAAGGAATTTCACCTTTCAGCTCGACAACGACCCAAAGCACACATCCAAATCAACAAGGGAACGGCTTCACCAAAAGAAGATGAATGTTTTTGAATGACCCAGCCAGTGTCCAGACCTGAACCCAACTACAAATCTGTGGGGTGACCTGAAGTGGGCTCAGGAGATGCCCTCACAATCTGATGGATTTAGAATGTTTTTGCAAGAAAGAGTGGGAAAATATTGCCAAGTCAAGATGCGCCACGCTGATAGACTCTCACCCAAAAAGACTGAGTGGTGTAATAACATCAAGAGGTGCATCAACAAATATTAATTTAGGGCTGTGTACACTTATGCAACCAGGCTATTGTAAGTTTATTTTTAATTTTTTCCTAAACAGATTGTTTTTCACTTATCTTTATACGTTATAATTTCACATTGAGGGTGGAAAAAGTTCTGACATGATTTATCTTAGTTACTTTTTTTTTTTTTTTTTAACATCACAAAAACCTTCTGTTTTTTACAGGGGTGTGTAGACTTTTTATATCCATTGTATGCTAATGTGATAGTGACTGATGAGGTTACTCTGAGAGTACAGCCCTGTTACACAAATGATAATCTGGGAGTAAATTATTGATTACGAAGTACATTTAGGAAATCATTAGAACATCCTTAATATCCTCATGCCATTAGCATGGGCGTGACCGAAGAACATTTTTGTTAATTTGCTAGTTATATGCTAAAAAAACAAACAAACAAACTGAGTCATGTTACTTTCAATACTGCTATTTATTTAAGAGGAGGATTAATGAATTTTTTTTTATTCAAGGTCAAAAAATTTTTTATTTTAATTTTTAGTAGTTGCGAGGTCTAAATGTTCCACACCACAGTTGTGAAATCACAGTTGTTATTTTCTTTAATGACATACAGAAATTTATCTGTAACAATTTTTTTGCAGAATACGAATTTAAAAAATTGTGTTTCGTGTACCGACACGATGCTGCAGAAGAGAATAAAATGAACATTTGTCAATTCAGCCCAATTTTCGGTCACAATATGGACTCCATTTTGGACTTCGTGGTTAACCACACTCACCTGTGTTGTGTTTCACTCTAATTAGCATCTCTATTTATGTTTTGCGTGTTAAGTTGCTAAGTGTTTATTGCGATGAGTCTGTTGTGTGGTTTGATGCCACAGTTCCTCAGCACTTGTTTCTCTTATTTATGATCCTTATTTTGATTTTGTTTGGGAATTAAAATCCTGCATAATGTGATGGGATGTGTACGACTTTTGGCAGAGGGCTGTAGTATATCTATAGTATATTTATTCAGATAAAAATGGACAAACCAGGAGAAATGGTGGGGGGGGAAAAAAAATCTAAATGAGTTGTGTAGAGGTTCGGGTATTTAACTGAAACTGAGATGTGTGTTACACCGCATCCTACACCAGTGAAGAATCTTCCGGAAATGTGAAGTGAGTTTGGTTACACTAATATGATCTGACTGCACTCACTGACTACGCCTCTAAAACCTGCTTTAAATATCCATGTCCAGAGACTGTGTGTGTTTACAAACGACGTAGTTTTGGTTAGATGTCACTTAAAGAAAGTGATTTATTGTGATTTAATGTATTGTGGAAAATGTCTCAGGGTACACACACCACATCTGACCTGCACACAAACAGGCTGAATTTCTTTATTAATTTTGTAAAAAGAGCTCGAGTTAACAGCGCTCGAGAGGATGTCTCCACCTCCAACAAGTCTAGTCCTACTTCCTACTAATTTGTTTGCCTGAAATATGCTTCAAACATGAAGGAAAACTATTTCAGACATCTGACCTTGCTGTGACCTTGACCCTGTTTGGATCAGTTTCCAAAATCGAATCAGTTCATCTGCTGGTTACGATGAGAATTCCATACAAATCCTACAAACGTTTAACCACCTGTTCTTGAGGTATCCACAGTGTTTTAAAGTGTATTGTCGTAGCTGTAGGGATCAATTGCTATGGCTAAAGCTTAAATGTTGGCCCCTCTGTCACACCATGCATGTTAACACCTATCCACTTATTCACAGTGCAAAACCCCTACATGCATCTGCAGCACACTGACTGCTGTTAGTAAAGTGGATTATTTTGGATTTTTTTTTTTGTGTGGAACCGAGTATAACAGCGCCACCGACAGGTCATAAGAAACGACACGCAGAATGGTATGACGACACGAGAAGCAAGGCTGGGGCTGATTTCTTTCTGGCCCAGCCTGTAGATTCATGCAGTGGACAGAGATTCAGATATACAGGTCTGACTGTGTGTTCGATTCCTCCTGCGAAGTTCGTATTTACGAGTTGGGAAGTGGTAATTACGACGTCAGGTGCGTTCAAGTCATTTTGGTCGGAGTTTGAAGGCGGTGAACCTTCTCTTAATTAACTACAAAAAAAATACAACAAACTTTTTTTTTTTAATTCTACGTCTACAGAATGTAGAACAAAGACCGCACGTCAGGTGTGTTTTGCTTTTTTATGTTTTTAATCAGTTCATGAAGCCGCTGTAAACTTTATCCTTCCATATTATACGGTAATTGTACAATGCTGTCGCTATTTTGTGCAGGCAGTTAGCTTGTTTTATTGTAAATAAAAAAGCAAACACACTAACTGAAATCAGCCTCTGAGACGAGTAAACATTAAAGTTCAACAAATTTACCGTCAACTACACACGTTGCATCTATTGATTCCACCATGTTTTCTTCCTGACACGCCCCCGACTCGGAAAATCCAGAGTTTCCCCACTCGTAATTACGACTTTGTGGTGGCGTTCATGTGCGTTCAACTCGTAAATACGATCTTTCCGACATGATTTGAACGCACCATGATCTCCATATCTCACTGAGCCAACGTCAACGAGGTGGATTATTTACTAGCGTACTATCTAATATCACAGACGGCCATCACTGTGTTGGAGTGATAAAGAAGACGTCCTGAAGACCCGATTTATTCGGCTTTTCTCTCAGGCGAAGTGTTTAACCTTCCTCTGGAAATTTATTGCCTTGTCAGTGGAAAGAAAAATGAAAAGAAGATGTTTTTACGAGAACTTCCTGGTTTTCCTCATTGAAATATAAACTCTGCAGTTGCACTTTATCGTCTCTGGTCGTGGTGAAGCTGAGTGTTTTCAGACTGAGAGGAGGAACTCAGGAGCTCAGTGTGCACGTGGATGATGGAGTCTGTCTGCAGCGCACGCAGGACTTAATGCAGGTCTGAAAGGGTTCACTGACAGGCAAATACACAAGGGATGAGTGACACCAGACAGGTGTGTTTAGCCAGGTCAGGAACTGTGTGTGTGTATGTATGTGTGTGTGTGTGCACTAATACTGAACAGCATGCAGCTGCTTTCCGGTGACGCTCCACGATCACCAGGCTGACATTCCTGCTTGAGCTGAGCTTTTCTGCTCGTTTGTTTGTGCGAGTGCATTGCAGTAATACGAGCTCTGACGAAAATGGACTGAATTTATGACGGCGAAAAGTTAATGGATGTTTAATGGTGTGAGTTTATCACAAATTGGACTCATCCGTGTGAATTGCGGTCAGAGGGATCAGAGCTGATTGTCTGAAAATTAGTTCGAGAATTACCCACCTCGATAAAGCCTAATTATGCAGAAAGCAATCTGAGTGGAATCGCTCTTTTTCTAGTACTGATTGATAGTACACACACACACACACACACACACACACACAAACACAAACTGCAGAACTCCAGCACAAATGTCCTAACATGAATGAACAGCCAGGAATTTCATATAACATTTAAACATCTGTATACATAACAAAGCTGTCCATTACAAAACTGACTCTTTTTTTTTTTTTGTCATTGTGATCAAAGTGTCAAACTATTCACCCAAAACGTGTTGCTCACGTGACACACAGATTTTATATTAAATAAGGAATAAACCACTGTGTCATGCTGTTATAGGAAAATAATCAACAACTGGGTGATGTGATGAAGCAGAGTTACCGTAACCACCCTGGAGTTTATTATTAATTGTTTTATTCCTCATATACCACAGCAATTTCTCAATGATTACAATTTATTCCTTTATTTATTTATTTTAATCAAAGAAAGGCACGTCACGCTTTTAGTTAGTTCCTGTTGTCACTTACGTTATAGCAGCTATAAACAGTCTTTCCCTCATCAGCCTCTCTCTATTCTCTCTCTCTCTCTTTCTCTCTCTCTCGAAGTTAATAAGAAGCTTGAGAAACCGCAAAGAAGCGTAAACTCCTCTGTCCTGAAGATGTCGGAAAACTTAAAGTTGCGGCTTCACCTCTGACTGTTACAAAGCGCTGGCACTGGAGACTCCTTCCATCCTTCCGTCTCCTTCAGTCGTCAAAAAATATGTTTATTATTAGTCAAGCGTAATGAGCCGTTACTATAGAGACGACAACGTATAGAACGAGCGCATTAATATAAACCTGTGATTTGGAGCTGCGCTACTGTCAGAGCTGCTGTTGTAGAGAATTAATCAACATCCTTCTGACCGGTTTGTTGATAAAGCGTGTTGATAAACTGTTCGTTCAGTATAATAACGCCTTGTGTTCTGGACGACGTCAGGTGAGAATTTGCAGAGTGTTGCAGAGATTTTTTATTTTTAAGCTCAGCTCATCTCATCTCACTGAGTCTGAATAAACTCAACTGGAAAAGCATGTGTGTTGCAGCTTAAATTCCATTTCACTTTAAAAGTTCAGTCATGTAAAATGGTGGGAATGAAATGTGATTAAATCAGCGCTTTACGGCGGAGATCACTGCCCCGCTTTATGACAACGGAGCTCAATCATTTTTTACTGCAAGCTGCGTTGCTTTCATACACAAAAATGTCGACGGCGTGATAAACAGTGCGGCGTTATGGAAACAGATGGAAGAAAGAATAAAATGCTTTGGTTGAAGACGACTGTAGGGAAGGTGTGAGGACGTGAGGAGGTTCGCCGGCGGTTGGCTGACACGTCTACACGAATAAGGAGTTAAACAACAGCCTCGGCCTTTATTTTCCCCCACAGTGAGCGATGAAGGCGATGCAGCAGGGGCTGGATTTACAGTCCGTGAAATGAACATACACTGCAGGATAGCGTACACACACACACACACACACACACACACACACACACACACACACACACAGGTTCTGAACTGCAGTACACAACCCCCTAATGCATCGTTTAACATCCTACAGAGCAAGGCATCACTCAGATACAGACACAAGGAAATATAAAACAGGTTTATCAAATTGTATCTTCCATAACTGTTCGGAAAAAAAAATCAATTATTAGTCCACAATAGTGTGCAGTACTTGTCTGAGAGCAGTAGCATAGCTTAACACTTATTATAATAATCAGCCACAATGTATTTAGTGTCTGATGCTGACTCCAAAATGCATTTTCATATAGCTTATATGTTCAATCCTCACATGAAGTTCAGCACTGCTAACTAGCTAACTGACTAACTAGCTAACTTTTGTCTGCACTGCGTGACTCATTGCACACGCCATTACCATAACAACCAGTTTAGGTATTGCAAGCAAATATGAATACAGTCCAAACTAAAGGTGCAACACAATGACCCTATCTGTATTAAACTTGAGGTGGGCGTGGCCTAATCTGGAAGGTATTTATTTATTTATTTATTTTTAAAACATTTATCATTAGCCCTATGTTTATGTTTGTTTGTATCTTCCCGCCATATTTCACCAGGCATTTACTAAGGACCGCTCAGTAATGACTATACAGTATATACGAGTGATGTCATAACAGGGAGTCAAAAGTGACGCCAAAGTGTCTCCGACACCCTCTAGTGGCGAGCTGCAGTACAGTTTTTAACCCCGCCCTCTCCCATGTTAGTGAATGCGAAAAGACCTAAACTTACAATTTAAGTTGCATCTTAATAAATTATTTTCAGTAATTATATTTCAAGTCATTCAGTTGATATTGATCGCTCTCCCAATATTCTTCCTTACGATAAATGCATCTTATAGGAGTTATTTGATGATAAATAAAAGGGCGTGGTTGATGAGGTGACAGTTTTGTGTTGGACTGGTCTCTACTGTGCAGACTCTAGCTACAAATTTCGCAATATGGAGACTCACATTTCGACCAAATAGAGTTTTAAAAACTGCACAATGGGAGTAAATGGTGCCGTGTTGTCCACTCGTACATACAGTCATTAGGGGACCCAGTCCCAGGGGACTCGGGGCACAAGGCGGGGTAACAACCCATCACAAGGCACAATCACACACGCACACTCACACCCATTTACACACTACAGACAATTTTGAGAAGCCAGTCGGCCTACAATACATGTCTTTGGACTGGGGGAGAAAACCAGAGTACCCAGAGGAAATCCCTAAAGCACGGGGAGAGCATGAATGCTCCGGCGCACACAGGGCGGAGGCAGGAATCGAACCCCTAAACACGGAGGTGCGAGGCAAATGTGCTTTTAATAAAAATCAAAAGTTAGAAATCAGATTTCTCCTGCTGTTTGAACGATGTCTTGCGCATGTACACCGTCTTGGATCAGAAAAATATCCGATGCACGGTCATGTGACCACAAATGAATAAACACACCACTGTCGATCCTCATCCTGGATTTGCATTACATCATCATTTACAAAATAACATCAGTCGAATCTGAACAAACAGCAAAAGCTTGCAAGAACATGACCTTTTTTATTGCAGATATTGATGGACTCACGAATGTGACTTTGTTACTGTTTGTGAAACCGTTTCAGGTCAGAAGTTGTTTCACATGTATGACAAAATAACATGAAAATAATGCTTGTAATGTGAGCGACATTAACACACACACACACACACACACACACACACACACTGATCCAGCTCCCAAGACACCACGCTATAAGCTTCCTCTCCATCTGCAGTCTGTCTCAGCACTCCAGCAGCTCTTCTGTTATAAAATATTAAAGGAAGCTCTTCCTTCTTCTGTAAATTTGGTACATTTTTTTTTTTTTTTACCCACAATCCTACACAGGTCACATATAGGTCCTGTCCGTCAAGGAACGATAGTTTAGTACATTTCAAAAAAATGACTAATTTCTTTGTTTATTTATTAGCTACTTTTATTTAATTTAATATACACACATCTATGAGAATCTACAGTGACGTAATCAATCAGAGCGAACAGTCGAGGAATGTCGAGCCGTGCGGTCCGTGTGGGTTTCCTCTGGGTCCTCCGGTTTCCTCCCATCTTCCAAAAAACATGCCAGTCATCATCCAGCGTGTATTCCCAGAGAGTAGAGTCCGGATGCACTCCGACCCTGAGCAGGATAAAGCGCTTACTGAATGAAGATGAGTGAAAAGAGAACAGAAACAGCAGACTGACAGGGTCTGGTTTTAGTGCAGAAAGCGGTGATGAGTTCCAGGGAGATAAAAATAGAAATCCGTCTGTCACTCTTCACATAAAAAAAAGGAAAAAAAAAAAAAAAAGCTGAAACATTTGCCAATAAACTTTCAACTACACAGAGATGATGATGATGATGATGATGATGATGATGATTATAGCATGGAATCTTTTCATGAAAATTGAGTATTGAGGTTTAAAGTACATTAATAAAAAGAGAAGATAGATAAACACTCTATGTGTGTGTGTGTGTGTGTGTGTGTGTGTGTGTGTGTGTGTACGAATGTGTAAAATGATGATCAAGCGCTCCGCTCCATCACTCGTACACTTCAAGTTTATCTTTATGGTGATTTAATGTGTAACCATTCATTATTAACACGTGTCGAAGTCCTCGCTCTGCATATTTTTGGTAAGGAGATGTGCGGCCGATGCTGAGGCTGAAGTTTCAGTGAAATCAGGGTGAAAGGTGAAAAAAAACATTCATAGCTAAATGATAAGAGTCAAGGAACACACAATGTAATGCGGAAAAATCAACACTGTCAGAAAGTAACGTACGCAGGACAAAGCTTAGGTTACAGAGATGATAAAAATCGAAGTCATAATTTAATTATAGTTTCCTTCACAATGTTCGCAGTTAATCATCATCATCAACAACAACAACAACGACGACAACAACAACAAACCTATTTAAAAACACATTTTTGCTTTAAAACTTTATCTTGGTCTTGGCAATGGTTTTAAATCCCAGAAACCGGGTCACAGGTTCGTTCTCTCAGCTGTAATGACCTTCATTTAAATGTCATTAAATGTGTTGTGATGTCTGATGCTTAAAGGGGCGGGGCTTCATTCTGAAGATCCAGAACGGAGGAAGAAAGATTCACAAAAGAAAATATCATTTTATTAAAATCCTGGAGGAAAGTGTTAGAAGTATAGAGGTTCAGTTCAATCTTGTATCATGTGTACGGAGCCTGATTAAGAGTCCTGGGATGAGCAACAGGACAGGCTTTAAGAACGGCAGCGGCTCTTTATGCTGAGGTGAGATCTTGGGTGTTTTCTTGGGATTTTTTTGGGGGGTCCACGTGGAACTCCAGAGGTGTAAAATGGTGTACACTGTGATCAGAAGGTAACGCAGAAACGAGGGCATTTTATTTATTTATTTATTTTACATCCGTATAGTGTATTTTATCTCCGTTTCACTCTTTCAGCAAAACACTCCATGTTATAATGTGGGTGTGGCTAATTTGCATATTTACATCATGCTCTTTATGCATGCATGTACACGCGTGTTCCTATTAAACTGTCACTGCTAAAGTCATTAAACAGTGCAATAATCGTTCCTCTTACAGGCAGAGTGTAACTGAAAAAGCAAAGCAAAAATCTCCTGCTATGTTGAACATGAGTGGGGAGAGAGAGAGAGAGAGACAGATAGAGAGAGAGAGAGACAGATAGAGAGAGAGAGAGACAGATAGAGAGAGAGAGAGAGTGAGAGTGAGAGAGTGAGACAGAGAGAGAGAGAGAGAGAGAGAGTGAGAGAGTGAGACAGAGAGAGAGACCGATTGCTGTCCCTATTGGTCTCTTTTTCTCTCTGTATCCTGTATGTCTTATTTTCCTTTTTTTGCTTGTCTTTCTTTCTTTCCCTTTATTATTCACTCTTAGCATCCTCTCTCTCTCTATTCATCCTGTTCTCCTTCTCTATCCCCTTCTTGACTTATTAGCATATTGACTCTCTCTCTCTCTCTCTCTCTCTCTCTCTCTCTCTCTCTCTCTCTCTCTCTCTCTCTCTCTCTCTCTCCTTACCATTTTTCTGTCTCTCTATTTCCATCCCTGTCTGTCTCTCTCTCTCTCTGTTTCTGTCTCTCTCTTTCTCTGAGGGACGAGGGCAGTAGTGTGTGGAAAACTGAGCCAGAGGTGAAAGGAGATAAAAATACAAATAAAGCCCCAAAGCCTTTGAATGCAGAGAGAAGAGAAGCAGTGAGACAATAAACAAGAGAAGAAGGAGAAAAAGAAGGGAGAAGAAAGACAGCCAGGCTTGAGAGGATGGAGGAAGAAAAGTAATTTAGCTGTGAACCAGCTCAGCAAAAAAAGGGATATTGCTTTGCTGCTTCTCTTGAGGGCTCTCTCTCTCTCTCTCTCTCTCTCTCTCTCTCTCTCTCTCTCTCTCTCTCTCTCTCTCCACAGCTGGCTTCATCTCAGAAACAGACTTATTAAACTTTATTTCTAAAACCTCTCCTACTAGATAATTTATATTTCTATATCTCCCTTCATCTTCAGTTTAGTCCCTCCTTCCTCCTTTACTCCTCCGGGATCTCTGTGACCGTGAAGCAGTGGAAGATCAGAGGTTAAGGCTCGGAAGGTTGTGAGTTTATGTCCTGCTTCTGACACGCTGTCGCTGCTTAACCCTCGACTCAGCGCAATTACAGTTCCCTTCAGATAAAATCGTTTGCACAATGGGAGAATGGAAACGTCTCTTCAGCAAGAACTCAGACTTCCCTTCCTTATTTCCAGCTCCACCATCTCTCACATGACTATTGACTGATTTTCTGGATTATCCTGAATGAAGATCTATTATTAATGATTATTGAGTGCTGCAATAAAGCATCTAAAGAAAGTTCTTCTGGACAACAAACTGCATACTGACCAAAAAAAAAAAGAAAGAAAAAAAGTGGCGTTTAAAAAAGTACATAATTGACACAATTACACAATTCCAGATAGAACGAATGATCTAACGATGAATCATTTTTCATATTAAATATTGATTTTTCCATATAAATCTTAAACTGATAGAATTGGCTTTTATATAAATGATATCAGTTTAGATGAAGATTTGTATGAATGTTTAAAACAATATCCATCCTTACATAATAAATTAAATAATCAAATGTATAAAATAAAATATATAAGTAAAATTAACTATATAAAACTCCTTATATAATAAAAATAATGCAATTTTATATATCTTTATTTAGTCATATTATCTACATTATAGGTCAAAACTTTGAAAGCATAAAAAATGATAGAGTGGAATAATGAAATAATATTTATATTAATGCACAACAAACACTTCTGAACACCAGAACCTTTCTCTTAGTTCACTGGCTTCATTGCAATAAATGAAACCGAGTCGTGTTTTGGTTATGAGATGAAAATAATCTAAACATATCTTTTGCATATCACCCTAACAATTTTACAGTGTTAATACTCTACATCACCGGTCCTGGAGAACTCTCTGTCCTGCACTGTTTAGTGTTTTTCCTTCTCTAACACACCTGATTCAACTCTTCAGGCTGTTAATTTGCTGATTAAGTGGTGTGTCAGATCAGAGAAAACACTAATACTGACCAGGGTTGAGAAGCTGTGCTCTACATAATATATCTTTTAATACATAATTATAATATAATTGTGCTCTGTCCTAATATTTCAGAACTGTTGATAGTCTACATGATCAAAAAGGACCAAAGGGAATAAATGCGAATGTAGGGTTGCTGGTTTATGTTTATGTCGCCATCTGCTGGTTGATGGGCTTCATTGCAGCAGTTGAATTAAAAATAAATAATCCTAATAAATAATTATTATGATGTTCTAATTTAAATATTAGCACTATTTGCCGCAACAGATATACATTATATACTTAAAAAAACAAAATCCTTTTAAGCAATCTTTTATTTTTAATTACTCTAATATAATAATATAATATAATAATTGTACTCCACCTAATATTCTAGAACTGTTGTCAGCCTGTATGCTGTAAAATGATCTGTTATGTGAATTAAGTAACCCGTTTGCTTTAAATTTAGTTTAATAAATATCTATCGAACGCTAAATCACAAACCGAAATGTTATAAATGTGATATTGAATTCTTGGATTAAATTTGTGGCGCCATCTGCTGGCTGATTGGCTTCATTGCAGTTCATTGATGTGGTATTTTTTTTTATCGTGAGATTAAAAAAAAATTATTTACACAGGGAAAATGAATTTTTGTGGGATTTTATATTTAAATGTTATCAGTTGGTTATTTATTACTAAATAACCAACCTTTCAGTTTTTACTACTCAATATAATACTCTTTTAATACATAATTATAATATAATATACTCCATTTAATATTCTAGCACTGTTTATAGGCTGTGTGATCTAAAAACGATCTGTTTTGGAAGTCTGGTTTGAGTTTTTTGGCGCCATCTGCTGGTTCCTTCTCTTCATTGCAGCAGTTTAACAAAAACAAACAGAATGTGGACGTGGCTAGGTTTTTGTTTATTTGAAAGCTGGAAATAATGATTACGCAGGGGAAAATGATTTTGATGTTATTTTCATATTTAAATATAAGTATTTTTAAGGCTACATTTTCTTATTATTTTTAAGACTTTTTTAAGACACTGTTGATCTGCTGTTTGAATAATAATAATAATAATAATAATAAAACTGGCTGCTTTAAATTTAGTTTATAAAGTTTATTGTAAGTCAAAACGAATTTTAAATACGGATTATTATAATTATTAACTCAGATTATCCTTGTTTTTCCCTCTCAGATGATCTGTCTCCTGACACTCCCTTTCATTTTCTGCTAAAAGCAGCCCTGAGAACCGAAACGAAAGCGAAAGTGTGACTTGACTCTAAACGAGCAGAGCTTCCGTCTCCTGAAATTTGACTGCATTCGGTGCCGGACCTCAGGGGGATCAGCATGGAGGACTATCCTTATCCACTACTCGTGGAGGGAGATTGGTCATCTGTAAACGCTAAAACACTCCAAAGCAAAGTTCACATTTACTTTCAGAGCAAAAAGAAGTCTCATGGAGGCGACTGCGTCATCAGATGGTCCGATCGGAGCTGTACAGTCCACTTCAAATCAGAAGAAAGTGAGTTAAAGTCATCTAAGAGAAACAGATTAAACTTATTGTTTATAGTTGTTTCATGTAGGGTGATTAAAAGTGTAAAATCTCTAGTGTTGAACTTGTATGGTGTTTAAGTATAAAAGAGTGTTGACTGAACACCTACAGGGTGGAATGAACACCAACAGTGTTATTAAACCACCTGGACACATCTGAACACAGTTCTGTTTCATAAGAATGGTGAGAAATCTGAAAAACAAAAGAAAAAAAAGAAAGAAAGTATAAGGTGTTAATCACTGTAAGAATGATTTCAGCACTGTTGGTGTCACACGGATTTTTGCTGTATGAAGTTAAACACAGTGGGAATGCAGTAATCCGGCCTGAAACATAAGCAGTTATCAAGAATATTTATTACCTTGTTGATTATGTATGCTTGTGTCTCAGTCCGCGATCAAGTTCTCGCCAAGGCTGAGCATGCAGTGCTCATCGAGAAAGAGGTGGTGAAGCTAAGGGTGTCCAAACCGGATTCAGGGAATCACACAGAAGAAAAATCACAAGAATCTGTAAGTAGACAGTTTGGTTTTTAGGTGTTTTTAAGCTTTATAATTTTATTTTTTAAGCTTTCCCATACTGCCTTTGATTACTAGTGCAGCATATGACAGACAGTACACATTTCTTTGGAATCATCTAATTTCTATTTGTGATGTGACACATGGTACAGTATGTATGCTAAGTATGCTGAAACACTGGAAGAACAAAAACAGATCCTCCAGGCAGTAGGGTGTGGAGATACACGAACACTCCGAACGTGGATTTTGTACTTCTAAACTTGTTTACAACACTGTCGTAAAATGACCTGGACCTGATCCGGGTTAGTAAATGTGCTTATTGTTTTTATAGGCTAAAACAGGAAGTGATGTGTCAGCTGGAGCTCTGCAACCAGGTGAGGACGTCTTCTTCTGCATTTATATAAAGAAATATATCTGTTTTGGGAAGAACTATACTTTATGCAAATATGCAAATGCCTTCCTCCTTTACATAGCTACAATGGGTATAGAAAAGAATCACCCCCCTTTAAAATAATCACATTTTGTTGCTTTTCAGCCTGAAATGAAGACAGACACAGTTTTTGTTTTATCCAGTTGTATTTACTCAGTGCAACTTATAACATCCAAGTGAAAGATATAACACAAACATTTTTTTAACAGAAATTTTTAAAAAAAAAATTAAAAAACAGAACCACTGAGTTGGAAAAAGGATCACCCCCCTCCTAAAATGACTTGTAAACTCAATAAGGTGTAGCTAATCACCTTCTCAATGGCACACAAAGCCATTTGACTTTCAACTGTGATCAGCTGTGGTCATTTTGATTAGCTCAGCATGAAAAGAGCTTTCCTGGAGCATTTTCTAGTGCAACTGAAGCAAACAATCAACTATGGGTGGCAAGGCACTGTCAAAAGATCTCCGGGATAAAGTTGTGGACAGGCACAAGTCAGGAGATGCATACAAAAAAAAATTCAAAGGCTTTATCAATGCCTAGAAGCACAGTGAAGTCTATTATTAAGAAGTGGAAGGTATTTGGTACAACACAGACCCTCTCTGGATCAGGACGTGACTCCAAACTGGATGAAAGAGCCAGGAGGAAACTGGTCAGAGAGGCTACCAAGAGGCCTACAGCAACTCTGAAGCAGTTGTAGGAATTGATGACAAAGAGTGGTCATTGTGTGCATGTGACAACAATATCACAAATTCTCCACTAATGTGGCTTGTATGGGAGGGTTGCAAGAAAAAAGCCACCCACGACTGAGCTTTGCCAAAACGCACCTTGAAGATTCTGAGGCCACATGGAAAAAGGTGTTATGGTCAGATGAGACTAAAATTGAATTATTTGGCCTCAACACCAAACGATATGTCTGGCAGAAATCCAATACAGCTCACCATCCAAATAACACCATTCCTACAGTAAAGCATGGAGGTGGTAATATCCTGTTATGGGGGTGTTTCTCTGGAGCAGGGACTGGAGCACTTGTCAGGATAGAAGGAAAATGGATGGGACAAAATTCCGTCAAATTTTTGAGGAAAATCTGCTGTCCTCTGCCAGAAAGTTGTCAATGGGAAGAAGGTTTACCTTCCAACATGACAATGACCCAAAGTACACAGCAAAACTGACCACACAGTGGTTGAAGGAGAAAAAGGTGAATGTCCTTGCATGGCCTAGTCAGAGCCCAGACTTAAACCCCATTGAAAATCTGTGGAATGACTTGAAGACTGCAGTCCACAAACGGTCACCATCAAATTTAACTGAACTTGAGCAGTTCTGCAAAGAAGAGTGGGCAAATATTGCAAAGTCTAGATGTGCAAAGTTATTAGAGACCTATCCCAACAGACTAAAGGCTGTAATTAAAAACTTAAGGCAAATCAAAACAAGGGGGTGATCCTTTTTCCTACTCAGTGATTCTGGTTTTTTATTTTTTAAATTTTTTTCTGACATGTTGGTGTTATATCTTTCACTTGGATGTTATAAGTTGCACTGAGTAAATACAGCTGGATAAAACAAAAACTGTGTCCGTCTTCATTTCAGGCTGAAAAGCAACAAAATGTGATTATTTTAAAGGGGGTGATTCTTTTCTATACCCACTGTAGCTCACCTCCTGTTGACTACCACTACCCCTCTGAAACTATTGGAACGGCAAGGCCAATTAATTTTTTTTTGTGCGCTACACCAAAGGCATTTGGGTTTGAGATCAAAAGATGGATATGAGACGAGAGTTTAGGATTTCAGCTTTTATTTCCTGATATTTACATCTAGATGTGGTAAACAACATAAAATATAGAACTTTTTTGTATCAGACCACCCGATTTACAGGCAAGCAAAAGTATAGGAACAGATAAGACTTAAAGCAAATTAGTAAATAGTAAATAACACTTAATATTTGGTTGCATATCCCTTGCTTGCGAAAACTGCATCAAGCCTGACTCACTGACATCACCAAACTGTTGGTTTCTTCTTTTGTGTTGTTTTTCAAGGCTTTCACCGCAGCCTCTTTCAGTTGTTGCTTGTTTCAGGGGGTTTCTCCCTTCAGTATCCTCTTCAGGAGGTGAAATGCTACTCAATTGTGTTCAGGTCTGGTGATTGACTTGGCCAGTCTAAAACCTTCCACCTTTCCCCCCTGATAAAATCCTTTGTTGAGGTGGTAGTGTGTTTTGGATCGTTGTCTTGATGAAGTTGTTCCTGATTCATTTGGATGCATTTCTCTGTAAACTGGCAGACAAAATGTTCTTGTAAACTTCTGAATTAATTCTGCTGAATTAATTAATCTGCCATCATGAGTTAAAGCATCAATAAAGATTAGTGAGCCTGTTCTAGAAGCAGCCATGCAAGCCCAAGCCATGACGCTAAATCTTAAACATAACAATCAGCATGAGGACTTCATTGATAACGTGAGCAGAGCTTCATGTGGCCTGAATGTAAGCTTGCTGGCCTGAGTAACAATGCTTATAAAGGAGTGACGATTTAACTGCAGACTTGGATCTAAACTGGAATATAGTCCAAATTAAAGACACTACTGTTTTATACTGGCTAACTATTTTCACAGCTCTTTGCTATTGCTATCATGTTTCACAGATGAGTTTGTATGTTTTGGATCATGAGCGGATTCTTTCTTTCTCCAAACTTTGGCATTTCCATCACTTTGGTAGAGGTTAATCTTGAGTTGACCACTTAATGAGTGGATTCCATCTTGTGGTACGGCCTCTACAGCCGTGGCCAAAAGTTTTGAGAATGACGCAAATATAAATTTTTACAAAGTCTGCTGACTCAGTTTTTATGATGGCAATTTGCATATACTCCAGAATGTTATGAAGAGTGATCAGATGAATTGCAATTAATTTCAAAGTCCCTCTTTGCCATGAAAATGAACTTAATCCCAAAAAAACATGTCCACTGCATTTCAGCCCTTCCACAAAAGGACCAGCTGACATCATGTCAGTGATTCTCTCGTTAACACAGGTGAGAGTGTTAACGAGGACAAGGCTAGAGATCACTCTGTCATGCTGATTGAGTTAGAATAACAGACTGGAAGCTTTAAAAGGAGGGTGGTGCTTGAAATTATTGTTCTTCCTCTGTTAACTATGGTTACCTGCAAGGAAACACGTGCAGCCATCATTGCTTTGCACAAAAAGGGATTCACAGGCAAGGATATTGCTGCTAGTAAGATTGCACCTAAATCAACCATTTATCGGATCATCAAGACCTTCAAGGAGAGAGGATCAACTGTTGTGAAGAAGGCTTCAGGGCGCCCAAGAAAGTCCAGCAAGTGCCAGGACCATCTCCAAAAGTTGATTCAGCTGCGGGATTGGGGCACCACCAGTGCAGAGCTTGCTCAGGAATGGCAGCAGGCAGGTGTGAGTGCGTCTGCACGCACAGTAAAGCGAAGACTTTCGGAGTATGGCCTGGTGTCAAGAAGGGCAGCAAAGAAGCCACTTCTCTCCATGAAAAACATCAGGGACAGACTGCTATTCTGCAAAACGTACAGGGATTGGACTGCTGAGGACTGGGGTAATGTCATTTTCTCTGATGAATCCCCTTTCCGATTGTTTGGGGCATCTGGAAAAAAGTTTGTCCAGAGAAGAAAAGGTGGGCGCTACCATCAGTCCTGTGTCATGCCAACAGTAAAGCATCCTGAGAACACTCATGTGTGGGGTTGCTTCTCAGCCAAGGGAGTGGGCTCACTCACAATTTTGCCTAAGAACACAGCCATGAATAAAGAATGGTACAAAAACATCCTCAGAGAGCAACTTCTCCCAACCATCCAAGAACAGTTTGGTGACAAACAATGCCTTTTCCAGCATGATGGGGCACCTTGCTACAAGGCAAAAGTGATAACGAAGTGGCTCGGGGAACAAAACATCGACATTTTGGGTCCATGGCCAGGAAACTCCCCAGACCTTAATCCCATTGAGAATTTGTGGTCAATCCTCAAGAGGCGGGTGGACAAACAAAAACCCACAAACTCCAAGCATTGATTATGTAAGAATAGGCTGCCATCAGTCAGGATGTGGCCCAGAAGTTGATTGACAGCATGCCAGGGCGAATTGCAGAGGTCTTGAAAAAGAAGGGTCAACACTGCAAATATTGACTCTTTGCATAAACTTCATGTAATTGTCAATAAAAGCCATTGACACTTATGAAATGCTTGTGATTATACTTCAGTAACAGTTAGTAACATCTGACAAAAAGATCTAAAAACACTGAAGCAGTAGACTTTGTGAAAAATTAATATTTGTGTCATTCTCAAAACTTTTGGCCACGGCTGCATATTTCTGCTCTCGAAGTCTTCTTCAAACGGTGGATTGTGATACCTTCACCCCTGACCTGTGGAGATTGTTGGTGATGTCACTGAATGTTATTTTTGGGTTTTTCTTCACAGCTCTCACAATGTTTGTCATCAGCTGTTTTTGTTTTCCTCGGCCGACCCATTCAGTGTCTGTTGCTCAGAACACCAGTGGTTTCTTTCTTTTTCAGGACGTTCCAAATTGTTTGTGCAATGCCTCTGATTTATTTTCCCTCTTTTCTCAGTTTCAAAATGGCTTGCTTTTCTCACATAGACAGCTCCTTTTTTAATAACAAATGTAGTCTTCACAGGTGAAACTGAAGGCTAAAACCAGGAGTAGATGTTCAGAGCTATTTACTGTTTAAACAATCAATCTAACAGGACACACCTGGGTAACAAGAAACACCTGTTTCTATTGGAATATATGTTCCAATATTTTTGCCTGCCTACAAATGGGGTGGTCTGATACAAAATGTGCTATGTCCTATGTCATTTAACACATCTAAATATAAATACCAGGAAATAAACTCTCTTCTCATGTTCATCTTTTGATCTCAAACCCAAATGTCTTCAGTCTACAGCAAAAACAATTTAATTGGCCTTGCTGTTCTAATAGTTTTGGAGGGGACTGTGTATGTGTGTATATATATATATATATATACACATATATATATATGTGGTCAAAGAATGGGCAAGCGTAAACATCTGAGTGATAGACGATTGGGCTCAGAGCATCTCCAAAACGGCAGGTCTTGTGGGGTGTTCCCGGTATGCAGTAGTTAGTACCTACGAAAAGTGGTCCAAGGAAGGACAACCAGTGAACCGGTGACAGGGTCATGAGCGCCCAAGGCTCATTGATGCATAGTGGGGAGCGAAAGCCTGTCTGGTCCGATCCCACAGAAGAGCTACCGTAGCACAAATTGCTGAAAAAGTTAATACTGGTTCTGATAGAAAGGAGTCAGAACACACAGTGCATCGTAGCCTCAGACCGGTCAGAGTGCCCATGCTGACCTCTGACCTACACAATAGTAGGCAGCTGGTTTTAATGTAATGGCTGATCGGTGTATATATACATACGAGAAACTCTGATATAAAAAAGCTATGATTTTATTGCTGTTCATTTCCAGCTGCGAGGACAAACTGCAGTGTGCTGGTGGATAATGTACCTGCTGATGCCATCACCAACAAGGATCTTCTGGAGCTGTACTTTGAGAAGTGGGGTGGACCTGTAGAGAAAATCAGCTCAAATCCAGAGGAGAAAACCCTTATTATTACATTCTGCTCACAAGATGGTATGAAACAAGTTTTCATTCAGTCACTCCATAAGTGCTGCTTTAGTGGAGTTTAGTAGTATTGTGTTTCAAGCTTAAGCCATTTCAGATGAATCTGAGACAAGTAAGGAATGAAACATGATTGTGCTGTGCCTCCAAATGGATTAATTTTCCATAACATCATGTCCTGGAGTGTTTTACTCATCTTTTACCACAGCAATTTGCCAACAGTAATGAAAAAAATGTAAGAAATACATTTGAGCCTTTTCCTTTCCTGCTTGGTAGCAATGACTCAATTAATAGAGAATGTTATTAGAATGTGCAATAAGTAAAAGGGTAAACCATTAAAACATTTGCTGCTTAGCTTTACAATGGCATTAGAACCTGCAAATCAATTTTATATTATCCTAATATTTGGAATACAATAACCTGGTGACAGTTTGGTGCTGTTATCTGGATTCAGTGCTATGATTCTGCATTTACGTGGATTTCCCTCAACATTTTAGCTGCAAAGAAACTTTTGGAGAAGACGAATCACACTTTATGTAGTCGGCCAGTCACCATGCGCCCATACTGTAAGTCTTAAAGCCCATACTTTCACAGAAGAATAGAAGAACTATATTAATTTTGTGTCATGTAAGAAAGTAAACACCTTGTTTTCTGTATTTTGGCCTCCAGATGGTCTTGATGCGAGTCAGACTGAAGCCAGTGAGAGTTTGGAAGACACAAAATGGTGCAATGCTGTGGTCCTGGAGAATGTGCCGGAAAACATTAACCAAGACTACCTCATACTTTTAGTGGAGAGTATCAGTGGTCATAATGAAGATGAATATCCCTTAGAGTTAATTCCAGAATCAGGCACTGCTGTTGTGACCTTTAATGACGCCAGCGGTATGTCCGTAACCTGCAGTGTGAAATAATGTCAGCTTTTAGTACATAAAAATTGACCAGACTGAACTTAAGGATAATTTTCTTTTCTTTCTACAGCTGTAGAAAAGTTTCTTACAGAATGTGGGAATAAAAGAAAGTTCCAGGAGTACGGCCTCGAGGCCCGGCGCCTGGAAAAAAGTACAAGTGTTAAGGTGGAAAACCTGCCTGCTCAGTGCCCTGAGGAATTTCTAGAACTTTACTTTGAAAAGCATGTAGGAGCAGTGGAAAGAATCAAGGCAAAAACAGATGAGCAAGTCGCTATCGTCACCTTTCATGATCAACAGGGTAAATCATTTGCCTTTTAATTGTATACATTTATTTGTGTAATTGTCACAATTAACATTTTGAGCTGCACTCACCAGCCACTTTATTAGGAACACCTGTACACCAGTACATTTGTACACAGCCAATTATCTGCCAGCAGCACAATGCAACAAATCATGTAGATTCAGGTCAAGAGCTTCAGATGATCTCCACATGAAACATCAGAATGGGTTGGGTGATTGTATTTTCAAATAAAATTGATGTCACTGCTGTCCATGGTCTGGAGCCAAGCAAGCAAAATGGCCATGAAACTGGACAGCTGACAATTGGTAAAACATCGCCTCGTCTTTTTCCGGTCTTCAACTGTTCAGTTTTGGTGAGCATGTGCCCTCTTTTGCCTCAGATTCCTGTTCTTGGATGACAGGATGTGATCTTCTGCTGTGTCTTCTTCAAGGTTCAACATGTTGTGCAGTCTGAGATGCTTTTCTGTTTACCAGTGTTATAAAGAGTGGTTATTTGAGTTACCGTAGCCTTGCTGTCAGCTTGAACCAGTCTGGCCATTCTCTTCAGATGCTCTTATCAGCATCAACATTTCTGCCTGCAGAACTGCAGCTCCCTTTTTTTTTTTTTTTTAGCAGTTTTTAGACTGTTGTGTGTGGAAAACCCAGGAGATCAGCAGTTTCTGAAACACTCAAAGCAACCCATCTGGTACTGACAACACATGCCATAAAATCACTGTGATCTCATTTTCCCCAATTATGATGTTTGATGTGAACATTAACTGAAGCTCTTGACCCGTATATGCATGATTTGATGTATTAAATGTCTGCTACATGACTGGCTGATTGGATAACTGCATGAATGTTTGGGGTACAATGGCCAGTGAGTGTATTTTGGTCCCCTATGCAAAATCACTAGATAAGTTTAAGGTGAATTTGTGTATCACTGTGTGTGGTTATTTGTGTATCACTATAACCACACTTGATTACATATCCCAATGTAATTAAATGCCCAAAATGCATTATATCTGTATAGAGTATGCTATGCCATAAATCTCTTTCATCGTTCTTTTTTTAGCTGTTCAAAAAGCCCTGGGGAAAAAGCACCGTATTCGCAACACCCCAGTTGATATATATCCATATTACCCTTCTTTGGGTTCCGCCTTGTACGGCAAAGACAGACCAACATGGACCCTGCCGAAACCATTTACAGATAAGATCCATCCTGCCATCAGAGAATTCCTCCAGAAGAAGGGACAAATTTCCTCCATCTGTAATCAGATGAGCTCACACTTCTGCCAAATGAACATGGACAAAGATGAAGTCCAATTCAGTCCCATTCCTGCCCTGCTGAGACAAAAGGGTATAACCAAAAAGCACATAGACAACTGGAAGCAAGACACCATAGATGCTTTCAAAAACATCCTCTCCAACTTTGGTGTTTTTGAGTATGCAGTGATCCCTTCAGTATGGACTGCAGTAGAGAAAGACATCCGGTCAGTTGTAAAAGATAAAGCTGTCCTGAAGGTGGATATTTCAACAGGATGCCTGACTCTGGCAGGAATGGCTAACGATATTAACATGTTGAAACCGATACTGGAGAATTTTTTAAAGGAAGCATCAAGTCAGATGGAGAGGAACATGAACAAGACCTCCAATAGCATTATGATGTCCCCTTCCATATTCTTCTTATTTCAGCAGGAGGGACTGCAACACAGCGCTTCAGCCAAATATCCACAGCTGGAACTGACGTATAAAAAAGACACCAATCAGTTAACGTTAACTGGGCTTCATGTGGAAATTATTGACATCAAGAATTTTATCTTGGAAAGACAATTGAGCATGAAAGAGAAGATCCTGAAAATGGACTCTTCATTACTGGAGTTCTTGAGATCAGTGGACTCTGAGGAAATGTCAGGAGATCTGTTCACATCCAAGAAAATTAGTGCAGTCTACAGATTTGAAAATGGGAACATTGTTTTGACCGCAAGTACAGACAAAGCACTGACCGAGGCTGAGAAGAGGCTTGAGATGATGCTAACATTCCAGAGCCTTTCTGTAGAAGACCTAGGTGTGCTTGAAAAGCCAGACTGGCGAGATCTCACTAATAAGCTATATGAGACATACAACTTATCCAGGAAGAAAACAGTGCTTATAAATTCCTCCAGGAACAGGGACACAGTTGTAGTCTGTGGCTTTCAGGAACCGGTTAGAGAAGTTAGTAAGAGCCTGGAGAAATTTATTGATATACACTCAAGGATAGAAGAGACAGTTCGTGTCGAGGCTTATGCCGTGGTGAAATTCATCAAAGAGAAGATGCCCCAGGTTTGGCAGAAATTTCAAAAGGGTGATGAACTGAACATAAAGTTTGACCCCAAAAGGCCCTTGATTCGAGTGTCTGGAGAGCGTATTCATGTTCAGCCTGCGCTAAATACTTTTCAGAAAATCGCAAGAAATCTTCACACTGATAGGTTAACAATTAGAAAAGCAGGAGCCAAAAAGTATTTTGAGGAACAGGGAGCCATGGTCTTGATGATGATAAAGGAACAAAGATTTGTGGTTGTGCTTGAGGATGCTTCTATGGAGGAAGAGGATGAAGAGAGTTACAATGAGGAGAGTTATGATGAAGGCAGAGTGGGAGATTTTGGACAGCTTTCCTGTGAGGTTCAGACTCCTGGTGGGATTGTCATCAAAGTCCTGACGGGTGATATCTGCCAATTTAAAGTCGATGCTGTGGTCAATGCTGCCAACGAGGACTTGAAGCACATTGGTGGTTTAGCATTAGCACTTCTGAATGCTGCAGGTCAGTCTTTACAACAAAGCAGTGATCAATATGTAGCTAAACATGGGAAACTGTTTCCTGGGAATGCTATTACTACAGAAGCAGGCCACCTGCCATGCAAATATGTAGTGCATGCTGTAGGTCCCCGCTATTACAGTACTGACAAGTCTACCGCTGTGAAGAAACTGAGACAGGCTGTGAGGGAAAGTCTGAATCAAGCAGTGTTTAAGAGATGCTCCTCCATTGCTGTTCCTGCTATCAGCTCAGGGATATTCGGCTTTCCTCTTGACCTCTGCACTGAGACGATTGCTCAGGAACTACATGCATACATTGAAGACCAAACCCGCCAAGGTGGCATGAACACACTGAAAGAGATCTACCTGGTGGACAATAATCCCAAAACGGTCAATGCCATGGCTCAGGCTGTAAAGAAGGAGTTTACAGACTTCAACCCCAGAATGACATTTCCACAGCAAATGGGCCGTGGCCGTGGTCACCATGGTAAGAATTATCGTGCTCGTGGAAACCGAGGTCAGGGATATCGTGGACAAGGTGCTAGTAGACATCGAGGCATTGGGGCAAGGGGTAATGACTCACGAATGTACCGGGCAAAAGATTCTGAGCATTTTGAGCCTCAAAGACTGGCAGACTCTAACCCACGATTGAGAACCAAATTTGAGGACATGGACAGGTCAGGGTCGGGTTTTCTTGAAGCTCAATCCACAAAAGAAGGACTGAAAATCATACTAAGGAAGGGGAATATCCAGGATGCATTTGTAAGTAACTATTCACAGCTGAAAGAAAACCTTATTAACTTTATTATTTCTTTTACAAGCTACGAGTGTAGTTTCCTGAGATGGATTTCAAAATTTATCTTTGGTGTTTATCTTACAGTCTGAAGTAATTGTCAATACCATCTCAGAAGACCTGGATCTCAGTAAAGGTGCCGTCTCCAAAGCACTACTTAGTGCTGCTGGTCCTCAACTCCAGGCTGAAACTTATTCTCATCTGAAAGCACTTGGCACTTCCAGTCTGAATTATGGAGACATAGTGGCCACTAATGGCTATAACTTAAATTGTCAAAAGGTCTTTCATACTGCTTGTCCATTTTGGAGTGGAGGGCGTGGATCAGAAGAAGAGGTGACTGCAGACTTTGTAGATGTTTAGCACATTCTATATATCCATATAATTATATTTTCAATGCAGTATATATACAGTATAGTATTGTGTTGGATGACATAATTGGATTTGTACTTTTTTTTCTGATAGACTCTCAAAGGAATCATTCAAAACTGCCTGAAAAAAGCCGAGAACCAGCAAATGGCTTCGATTTCTTTTCCAGCCATCGGCACGGGGAACCTTAGCTTTCCCAGAGATCTTGTGTCCAGAATTTTGCTAAGTGAGATTCGTGCCTTTAGTTCCAGAGTTTCTCCTCAGTACCTTAATGAGGTGACCGTGATTGTGCATCCGTCAGACAGCGAGACTGTCCAGGTACTGGAAAAAGTTGGTCACATTTTCATGATTTGGCTAGTCCATGTGTGGCTTATAATAATGACATTTTTGTCATATTAGTGCTTTGTAAAGAGCTTCAGAGGTGAATGGCAGGGTACTGTCATGAAAGGAGCACATGCTGTTCAGCAATCACCAGCTAAAAAAACACCTCCTGTTAGATCACCACAGTCTGCTCGTAAGCGTCTCTCCTGCTGCTATTCTTCACGTTTAATTATCAAGTTTACTGTGGGATTTGTACTGTATATTACAGAGGCACCAGTGATTAAGTATTTGTTTGAATTAAGGAATAAAATAATACTAGTACTAACAGTGATGCTTTGGATAATTATGTTTCAGCAAGTTTCATAGGAGCGGTTTCTACTCCTAGTCTTGGAGTGCACAAAATGCGGATAGGGCATCTGACTCTGGAGGTGTCATCAGGTGACATCACCAAAGAGAGATGTGATGCAATCATTAATTCCTCCAATCAGTCGTTCTCTCTGAAATCAGGTAAACTCATATTGTAAACTCATGCTTTATTGTGATATGATAAAAATTACAAGACATTGTGACTCCACACCCTAACATCCCAAAGTTTATTTCTATTAAACCACAACAATATCATACTTAAAAAAAAAATAAATTTAAAGTTACATTTAATGTTGTGGATGTATGTGAAACAAGTCAATTATAGCAGCTAAAAGCTGATTTTTTTGTGTAACTTGGTGATTTAATCTGCATTTAACCAGGAGTTTCTAAGGCCATTTTAGATGCTGCTGGGTTAGCAGTGGAAATGGAATGTGCACAGATTGGTGAGTAAACCCTTTTTTCCCCATAATATATTATATTTTTTTGGGCATTATGATTTCTTATGAGCCTGGTTGATGTTGTGTACTTATTTTTGTATAAAGTGGCATCACAAACTCAGCAAGCAGGGATGATCAAGACATCAGGAGGACAACTTCCATGCAGAAACATTATTCACATTATAGGTCGAAACAATCCTGCAGACATCAAGAATGTTGTTTACTCCGTATTAAAGTCCTGTGAGGAACAAAAGTTCTCCTCTGTTGCCTTTCCAGCACTTGGCACAGGTAGAGCCTGACACAGTCATCATTTCTAAGCGTGGTTTCTTTATGTGAGCACTGTTACTAGGTGCTCTCAGTGCATATTTCTTAGTCATTGTTTCTCTTTTTTGGTGTCTAAATGATTAGGTCAAGGTGGGGCTCATCCTTCTGCCGTTGCAGATGCCATGATTGAAGCCGTTATTGACTTTGTGAAGAAGAAAAAAGGGATGAATTTGCAAAGTGTAAAGTTCTTGATATTCCAGACATCCATGGTGTCTGATTTTCACCAGAGCATGCTGAAGAGGCAGCAAGAAAGTGTAGAGGAGGAGGGTGGATTAATTGGCTGGTTTAAAGGTATGTGTTTGAATCAAGTGGATAAAACTAAAATCTGTAAAAATCTAAAAACTATATCTGTAAAACTGACCTACTTTTCTGCTTTACTTTTACTAAACCAAACATGGATCGTGTTTTGGGGGAATTAGATAAAATTGGTGCCATGACCAATTACTTCACTGGCAGTAGCTATGCAGAAGCATCTGCAAAAGAAGAATTTGTATTTGTGGGCGAGGAGTTCGAGCCCGTCGTGTTTCAGCTGTGTGCAGAGAGTGAGGAGGACCTGAGCGAGGCGAGACACCTGATCAACGGCTTCATTGTGAAGGAGCAAGTAAGCTCAGAAATCCAGGACTCGGCCATCAGCTATTTCAGTCAGGAGGAGGCTGATGTGCTGAGCAAACTGCAGAGGGAGCTCACGGTCAGCATCCAACTCTCAAAGAGCGGCCCTGAGCCGGCGCTCACCGTGGAGGGCCTGACACGAGACGTAGTAAAGGCTGAGAGCCAAATCCGTGACATGATCCGTAAAGTGGAGAAGAACATGACACGCCAACGTGAAGCCTTTATACTCAGCAGCCTAGTAGAGTGGCAGTATCAGGACCGCAGTAGGAACTTTGTGCCTTTTGATATTTTGACTAACTACGACCTGGAGCAGGCTTTTATACTGAAACAGCCTCGTTTGAAGATCAACATCAATAATGACCAGTATGAGGCCAATTTAGCCCATGGGACGGCTAAGGGGAAACATGGACTGATTGAATTGAAGAGGACTGATCTGAAACGTAAGACATGACACCTGAAATCATCATAATGGAGAGTTTTATGAACCAAACTACTAGATATAGTAATTTCAGTTTGCATATCACTGTATGTTAATTTCATTTGAAAGAATTGTGTCATTGTTTTCATCTGATTTTGTTTTCACAATGTTAATTGCATTCTGTACTAATTTTTCTAGAACAAAATCCTGTGTCTCTGCCCAGTGACTGGGACGACATGAAGGGAAATTTAGTTTTGCGAGTCGAACTTCAACAAGGCAGTCAGGAATATGCAGATGTGGAGAAGGAATTCAGGAAAACAGGACTGGCATCAAAAATCCTCAAAGTAAGTAATTTTACAGAAAAGGTGACTCCATAAATTAGACATGTGCTGTGCATTGTTTTATTACATGCATATCAACCTGCTAATTATACAATGTCCTCAGATGGAAAGAGTTCAGAATGAGACTCTTTGGAAGAACTACATGAACCAGAAGGCGTATCTGGAAAAAAAGAACAAGCACACAAACAACGAGAAGAAGCTTTTCCACGGCACCGGCTCTGACAATATCGATAAGATCAACATGCGAGGTTTCAATCGCAGCTATGCCGGGATGCATGGTAGGGGCGAGGAACTGGAATTGAGCTACATGAAAATAAGCTGTAAAATCGTATTATCGTATTATCGTAAATAGTATTTAAGTGAATTTAACAGTAAATTTAGAAATGTATTTTCACTATTATTTGGAATAAACTTTATTTTTATTGCACCTTTCATTTCCAATAAAGTTTCCAAGTTATTTACCAAAATATTCTATGCTTTTTTGAAATATAATCATCTTCTTTTGTCCTTTCTTTAGGGGCCATGTATGGGAACGGTGTGTATTTTGCTGTTGATCCAAGCTACTCCGCCCAGGGTTACGCCAAGCCCGATCAGCAAGGTCACAAGCGCATGTATTTGGCTCGGGTGTTGGTTGGTGACTTCACCACGGGGAAATCTGGTCTTCTTGCACCTCCGGCCAAAAACTCCACCGGCACGGAGCAGTACGACAGCGTCACTGATGGCCAACAATCTATGTTTGTGATCTTTCATGATGTTCATGCCTATCCTGAATACCTAATCACTTTCCAGTAAGGGCTATGTTTACACAGACTTGTGATTTCTGTATATATATATTTTTTGCCATTTTAAAATACATAAAATATATACTATAGTGTATGATTTGAAAAAAAAAACAAAAACATACACTTGATTCTACTGATTTAAAAAAAAAATAGAACACTTTTATAATATAATGCGATCACATATTTACAATTTCCTTCATGATTATTGAAGCCAATTCCACAAATTGCATGTGTAATTAACCGATCATGTGCACTGCAGATTTATTACATCAGAAACTGTGGATTCATTATATAATAAAGAATGTCTGTTGCTTTCATGTTCATTTTGCTGCTTAGTTACATTTTATCATTGAACATTTACAAATATAAACAGATGATTAAGTAAGGGAGCAGATAGAACCAGACAGTAAGATGTTGAGGTTCTGTCACTGTGTGGTCACGTCGATTGTGTAGGAAATTGTTTGTTAAAAGATGCTGTGACTGTTGAAGTCGGTCCATTTTACATTGTACATCTGAACACATCTTGACATTCTCTATATGAGACCAGCGAGACCTGAATAAAACTTGTAGGAAGTAAATATTGGCGACTTTGTTGCGTAGATGTTAATAAACATGTTTCCCGATAAACTGTGCAGTTTATTTTTTAACTTTTCAAATCATTGCTTCCTTCAGTACTGGAGTGTATCTCCACTGCCCTGTTTCAAAATGAATGAATGAACACATCAAAAAGCCAACAAATTATTAGAAATACAAAAGAACTGATTCCAGTTTCTTTTTTCTCTTTAAATTGAGTGCAATGCAATGTGTAATAATGATAGAACCATATAACTGGGGTTTCCTCATTCAGATAAAGCTCAGAATAGAAGCCTTTCAGAAAGTAAGAACTGTTACACATCCAAAGATCTACTGAAGGACCCTTTTGCTAAGCCAGCGGTAATGCTCACTAACTATCTTATGTGGTTGAAGGATTCATAACTTAAAGAAAAAAAAAAAAAGAACACTGAACCGAACAATTAAAGTTTTCAAAGGTAAAATTTGAGGTTTTCCGATTAAAAATTTTCATCAACACGTTTTATAATATGTAAACAGAAACTAGCAATAATTGATAACAACGCTATGGTTATGTAAGGTAGTCGGTGTATAAACCTTTCCTTAGCTGCAGTTCCTCATGAAGTAATGACTCATGAAAGATGATTGCTGGGACTGAAAGGAGGAACATGGGCATAATATACACATCATTTTACACACTAGTGCCAAAGGCCGGCATAATAGCCAGCTTTATAGTGACAATAAAATGTATAATTAATTATTTTTATTTTATAATGAAAATGTACACTATATAATAATAATAAAAAAAAATAACACAGGTGAGCTAAAATGTAAAGTTGACTAAGAAGTCGTAAACCCATCTTTATTATTAATTACTCAGCAACACAGTGCCTTCTGTGCTCAGTGTATGGTGCCTAAGAACCCCAAACCCTGAAAAACAGCCCCAGACTATTATCCCTCCTCCACCAAACTTTACTTTTAGCACTATGCATTCCAGTAGGTAGCGTTCTGCTGGCACCTGGCATGGAAACCCATTTCCTGAAGCTCCAGACACACAGATCTTGTGCTGATGTTGCTTGTAGAGGCAGTCTGGAACTCTGTACTGAGTGATGAAACAGAGGTTAGGTGATTTTATTACTCTATAGGCTTTATCACTTGGTTCCCCGCTCTGGAAGTGTGCATGGTCTGTGAGTTTGCTTTCTAGAGTCGTAGTAAAATGTACTGATCAACACCTGTCACCCTACACATTTCAAATCTCTTTTAGATTCTATAAGCGTGGGAGTGTACAGTATATTCAGCAGTAGCAGTGATGCTTAAACAAAACTCATTTGACAAAGTCCTTAATTATATGTATGCATTTATTCTTTGTTAAATCTAATCTCTTTCCTATAATTCTGTATGTACTAACTATTGTCTTATTTCTAACCTTGTACTGTAAATACTCAAACACTTTTTGTAAAGCCTTAAGACCATTAATATGACACTGGCAAAAAAATATATATATATGTTTATCAATGCTGAGATATTATTTCAGACACACCATGCTTAGATGCAGACGAGGAACACGTGACTCACGACTGAAACGAAAGTGTTTCGAGTCATTGTAATAGTTGTGTTGGTTCTCTAAACTGAAAATCATCGGCAGTCAAAGCGATCAAACAGTTATCTGCGGCAGAAAGGCGGAAATCGTGAAGCCAGACAGCGTTGCGCAGCATCGGACGCGTGTGCGCGTTTTACGCGAAGCTGGAGTGGGACTTCTGCGCGTTACACCTGAAACGAAACCGGAAGGGTGAAAAAACATGAAGTGCTCGACTTCGGGAGAATAACCATGGAGAATTATCCTTACCCCGTTATCGTGGAGGGAGACTGGTCATCTATAAACGCTAAAACACTCCAAACTAAATTGCATGTTTATTTCCAGAGCAAAAAGAAATCTCAGGGAGGAGACTGCGTCATCAAATGGTCCGATCGGATATGTACAGTCTTCTTCAGATCAGAAAAAAGTGAGTGTCTTAAACTACCTACATGACTCAAAAGGTAGAAACCTTTCTTCACAGCTGAGTGACACAGCAGTCTTGGTTAACATTTAAAGGTTTAATCCGTGGAACGTTGCGTTCATTCGTTTGGTGGGCAGACTGAAGCCGTCTCGTGAGTGTAGATCACGCCTTTGCTTTCAGCCAAACAAACAAATAAATAAACAAACAAATAAATAAATAAAAATACTGCAATTTTCTGGTGTTATTTTGTGATTGGTTGAGGCAGCCTACAGCTCTTCCCCAAACTTCTCAGCACACAGTCCGCAGTTAGTTAAATTACACTCGGGTTATGCGAGCATGCCCAATAACTCCATCTCAAAAAATAAGATGGGAAGAAAGTATAAATGAGGCGTATTAGAAATAATTTGCATTTATGAGCGAAAATGGGTTTTAAACATACTTTATTAGTAATTTAACGTTCAGTATCAGATCAAAAAAAAAAAAAATAATGAACGTGTCGTCATACGTATTTAGTTTTTCAACTTTGAAACCAAAAAACAAATGAACGCAGCGTCCACGTTCACGTGACATTCACCGGAAATCTAGACTGATTTGTATGGGGGTATGTGTTGGACAAGAATCAGGGTGAAACAATCACAGAGCTCGTCTAACAGTCTTCAGGTCACATGTTTCTAAACACACTCACCCGAGTTGACACTTTCAAACACGAAAATCGTGAACCTGGTAACCTGCATTACATAAAACAAACACAGAGCATGCTCAGAGGTTTATTTTAAACAGAAGGGTGTCAACAACAACAACAAC
Organism: Cranoglanis bouderius; assembly: GCA_023630585.1. NCBI lineage: Eukaryota > Metazoa > Chordata > Actinopteri > Siluriformes > Cranoglanididae > Cranoglanis > Cranoglanis bouderius. The sequence goes on along the minus strand of CM042550.1, from coordinate 20,702,124 downwards.
AACAACAACATTTGTATTTACCTGCATCTGAAACATGACACTAAAATGGATGTAATTCAGTCAGATAATATGTTATAAATATACACAAAATAGCCCATGATATGGAAGTGTGTGTGGCAGGGAATAAATATAATGAGCAAAATTATTTACAGATAAAATGTGTAAAAGATCCCATAAGTAGGTCTATTCACCCCTATTGCTGTGAAGCTCCTAAATGTGTTCCTTTGAAAAGAGACACTGACACAGCATTAATTTTACTAATTTTAATATGTCTTTATTAGCACATTTTGTCAGTAGCTGGGATTATGATCCTATTTTGTCCCATAGTGGATTATCAGATATCAGGTTTTTTCCCCTCTGTCATGAAAAGAGACTAAGACGGATACAAATGTCCGGTGTCTGTGACCGTGTTAGGGTGTACGAGTTCTGGGGAGTGTAGTCTGTGGCGGCCATGTTTCTAGGCTGTGGGGAAATGGAGTTTGCTGACTGGGTCGACCTGACGCCCTCCACATATTTCAATTCAATTACAGCCCACAAGATGATTTTCATTTAGAAAACATATTCTAAATTCAGTTGGTGATTCAGATTAGAAACTGTATGTTAAACCGTATTATGATGAGTTCAGAGCTGTAACTGTTAAATCAACACTACAAGAGTTACTTCAGATCTTTTGGGGCTATTTTATTTCTGGGAATTTTGCAAAGTTGGTGAAAATACCACTGAACGTTATCCACCAGTGAGAAGTAAATGGCTGTCGAGAGAAGAATTCCCCGGCGTTTTGATTTCCTTGCTGTGTGTGTTCTCGTGTTCCAGCTCGAGATCGATTTCTCTCTAAGAGAGGCCATGCAGTAACCATTGAGAATCAAGTTGTGAAACTGAAGGTGTCCAAACCGTCCAGTGATTCGGGGAGTCACACAGAAGAGGCTCAGAAATCAGTAAGTGGACAGTTTGATTTAAATTCAGTTGTAAGTGTAGGACAGTAAATTTATTAGGTACTTTTCATTTTCCTTTACCACGTCCTACATTCAGAGTCATTGGTGCATTAAATGTTAAAAAGCTGATATAGCCTGTTTATTTTTTAACACACTCAATGTGCTGCCTCAAGGGACAAGGGACCCTCCTGCATATAGGGCATGGAGGGCGAGGAGCACAGGAAGTGAATGATCTATTTTTAAATTATATGAGGAGTGTACACCTGGATACAATACTGTAAAACATCTGTCATCTTTTTTTTTTAAAATCAGGGTTAGTAAATATGCTTGTGTTTTTATAGACTGAAGCAGGAAGTGATGCAGCAACTGGATTTCTACAGCCAGGTGAGAAACTGTTTTGACTTTGATTTGCATCTGGTTTATTTTTACACAGCTGTTTTGGTTTCTGTTTCTTTCTAGAAAAAAACCCATAACAATCATACTCTATTGTTGAATGCACACTATTCTTTCTGTACCTGTGTTCAAATATCCTTTACATAACGCTTCATTTTCCAATGACTCCAAACCTTTACTGGTGGAAAGAACCTATTATGAGTATTATAAGTGCATATTTTCTGTTGTTGTCAGTTCCAGCTGTGCAGAGAACCTGCAGTGTGCGAGTGGATGATGTACCTGCTGATGCTGTCACCAATAAGCAACTTCTGGAGCTGTACTTTGAGACGTGGGGTGGAGCTGTAGAGAAAATCAGCACAAATCCAGAGCAGAAAACCGTTATTATAATTTTCCAGTCAGAAGATGGTATGATCACTATGGTAAAACAAGGTGTTTCCATTAGGGGCATACTGTGCACTTGTAGTTGCTGGGAATATGGAATCAATTGGAGATGAATATGAGATGAATGTACACTAATTTTCTGTATAGCACAATAGCTAACATTCTCAAAGTGCAATGGCGGTTATGTGCTTCCTCCAAGACAATGCGTCATTTTAAAATGCAGCTTAATGCATTTTGAGAAGAGTACTAACTGTCTTCTTTGGTAAGGAGAGAGAAAACTGCTGTCTTTCCCACCAAGAGAGATGCCCTAGGAATGAGCTCTACTTGTGATCTTAAAAAAAAAAAAAAAACAGGCTGATCATGGTCCAAGATGCAAGTTCTACCTTGCTAGTGTTAGTAATGAACAAAATTGTGGTTGCCATGTGGTTGGTATATTTTGGCAGGCATGACTGTGGCTGTAAGTATTTCTCTTATCTATTTTATAGATTAATAAGCTTAATGCATCTTTCTGCATGCATTTGTCTAAACATTTCAGCTGTACAGAGAATTTTGGACAAGACCGATCACAGTATCTGCAAAGTGCCAGTCACCATACAACCATACTGTAAGTTTATTACACTTTATGAGAGCTACAGACCAAAGAACACTTTTAACCATGTGTCATGCAAGTAAGTGAACTTTTTTTTTGCCTTCAGTTGGTCTTGATGAGAATGAAATCAGTGAGAGTCTGGAAGACACTCCACAGTCCAGTGCTGTGGTCATTGAGAACGTCCCAGACCATCTTTCCAGAGAGTTCCTCATGCTTTTAGTGGACAGTATCTGTGGTACATCTGAAGATAAATATTCTTTGGAGTTAATTCCAGAATTAAACACTGCTGTTGTGATCTTTAATGATACAAAAGGTATGTCCTTAACTTGCAATGTAAAATAATATTTTACTAACTACTGTAAGTGCAGCTTTTACTACATTCAGAAAAGATCAAACTAAACTTAATAATTAGCATAAGTTCTTTTCTTTCTACAGCTGCTGTGAAGTTTCTACTAGTTTGCCAGACTAAGAAAAGGTTCCAGGACCAAGGTCTCATGGCTCGGGCTCTGGAAATAAGTAGAAGTGTTAAGGTGGAAAACCTTCCTGCTCAGTGCGCTAATGATTTTCTAGAACTTTACTTTGATAAGTGGGGTGGAGCGGTGGACAAAATCGACACAATACCAGATGAGCAGGCCGCCATCATCACCTTCCATGATCAAGAAGGTAAATTACTTGTGTTGTAATCAGAGGTTACAAAATGCGATTATGCTTTGCAATTACACTATATGGCCAATTGTTTGTGGACACCTGACCATCACGTCCAAACTGTTGACACAATGTAGAAAGCGCACAGTTGTATAAGATGTGTTTGTATGCTGTAGAATTAAGATGTAGTCGCTGGAAGTAAGAGGCCCAAACCTGGCCCAAAGCGAGCTCCATGAAGACATGGCGTGTTAAGTTTGGAGTGGAAGAACTTGAGTGTCCTTCACAGAGCCCTGACCTCATCCCAATTAAACAGCTTTGGGATGAACTGGAGCACAGACTGCACCCTAGGCCTCCTCGCCCAACATCAGTGCCTGACCTCATTAATGCTCCTGTAGCCGAATGAAAACAAATCCCCACAGCCACGCTCCAAAATCTAGTGGAAAGCCTTCCCAGAAGAGTGGAGCTTATTTTAACAGCAAAGAGGGGAATAAATATTCATATCAATATTAATGCCCATGGTCATTTGGTTATGGTCATTTTGAAATGTAATGGTCAGGTGTCCACATACTCTTGGCCATATAGTGTATGTTTGCACTTCTCACTTTACATTACTTTACATTTTACATTTACAGTATATAGACATTCTGTAAGTAAATATAAAACACAGTAAGACAGAATGTTATAGAAAAATAATCAGTAATGCAGTGGTGTGATGAAGTGGAGCTCCTATTACCAACCTGAAACAACCTGTACGTTATAGCAGCTATAAACAGTCGTACCCTCACAGCACTTTTTTCTCTCTCTTGAATTTAATAAGACAAAAAAAAAAATGCAGCTTGACATTTTACTGAGAAACTGCAAATCATAAACTTCTCTGTCCTGAAGATGCCAGAAAATGTAAAGTTACAACTTTACCTCTGAGTGTTAAAAAGCATAGACACTGGTAGGCTTAATAAGTAGGCTTATATTATTAGTAGGCTATTAGTGGGCTTATATAGCTTATGAGTGCACATCTTAGAAGTCTATGTGAATTAGCTGTTACTATAGAAATGATAATGTCTTTTTATTTGTCTTTAATAGGCCATATATTTCTTTATCGTCCTATTTTTCAGCTGTCAAGAAACTTATTGAGAAGAAATTGTGTATTAGCAATAATCCAATCAATATATATCCATATTACCCTTCTTTGAGTTCCGCCTTGTACGGCAAAGACAGATCAACATGGACTCTGCCCAAACCATTTACAGATAATATCCATCCTGCCATCAGAGAATTCCTCCAGAAGAAGGGACAAATCTCCTCCATCTGTAATCAGATGAGCTCACACTTCTGCCAAGTGAACATGGAGAAAGATGAAGTCCAGTTCAGTCCTCTTCCTGCCCTGCTGAGACAAAAGGGTATAACCAAAAAGCACATAGACGACTGGAAGCAAGACACCATAGATGCTTTCAAAAACATCCTCTCCAACTTTGATGTTCTTGAGTATGCAGTGATCCCTTCAGTATGGACTGCAGTAGAGAAAGACATCCGGTCAGTTGTAAAAGATAAAGCTGTCCTGGAGGTGGACATCTCGACAGGATGCCTGACTCTGGCAGGAATGGCTAATGATATTAACATGTTGAAACCGATATTGGAGAACTTTTTAAAGGAAGCATCAAGTCAGATGGAGAGGGACATGAACAAGACCTCCAGTAGCATTATGATGTCCCCTTCCATATTCTTCTTATTTCAGCAGGAGGGACTGCAACACAGCGCTTCAGCCAAATATCCACAGCTGGAACTGACGTATAAAAAAGACACCAATCAGTTAACTTTAACTGGGCTTCATGTGGAAATTATTGACATCAAGAATTTTATCTTGGAAAGACAATTGAGCATGAAAGAGAAGATCCTGAAAATGGACTCTTCATTACTGGAGTTTTTGAGATCAGTGGACTCTGAGGAAATGTCAGGAGATCTGTTCACATCCAAGGGAATTAGGGCAGTCTACAGATTTGAAAATGGGAACATTGTTTTGACCGCAAGTACAGACAAAGCACTGACCGAGGCTGAGGAGAAGCTTGATACAATGCTGACGTTCCAGAGCCTTTCTGTAGAAGACCAAGATGTGCTTGGTAAGCCAGAATGGCAAGATCTCACTAATAAGCTATATGAGACATACAACTTATCCAGGAAGAAAACAGTGCTAATAAAATCCTCAGAAGACAGGAACATCGTTGTGGTTTGTGGCTTTAAGGAACCTGTCACGGAGGTCAGCAGGAGTCTGGAGCAATTTATTAATTCCCACTATGCTAAGGTGAGGTTTATAATATAGGAGAAATCATAGTCACACAGAAAACCAGCTTAGCTTATAAAAGCCAAAAACATCCAACCTTCAAATCAATGTAAAATACAGGACATGGGAGATTGTTGGGAATACATGCAGGAGATATATTGACAGTACCAAAATCACAATCCAATGTTAGACACTTTAACATAAGCAAAGGTGAAAACACAGCAGGCTTGATATTACAACAGAGGGTAGAATCCAAAGAGTCATCAAGAATCATGGCAAGGACAGAAACACAAGAGTATCAACAGTGGTTAAAAAAGGCTCAGAACCTAATCAGGCACTGATGTATTCTGGGGAACAGGAAGTGTCTATTCAGAACTTAGGGAAGGGGGGGCCTCTGGGCCAATCCATGTAAAATCACTGGGGGACAAAGTTGCTCCAAAGTACAAAGAATTAAAAAATTTTTTTTCAAAATTGGTTGGGGAGCACAGCCGTGGCTATAGAAGATGGAAAGCACTGGATGAAATGATGGAATTTTTATTGTTTTTACTCAGGATGTATATGGAATAATATTAATCTGAATAAAATAATATTATTCTGAATTTGATTAAACCTGCTAAAGAAATGTCACCACGACTCATTACGTCGTTTCCGGGTATGCAACTGAACACCCCTCCTCACCAGCCAATCAGCATTCACCTAAAGTCTGTTCAACACAGAACATATAAAATAATTCTTATATTTTTATTCATATTTATCAATATAAATGAGCATAATATGCGAGGTAGTGCATCTCTGTGTGACACGCTTACCCATAATCCCCCTCTCTGCATCGTGAAGCGACACAGAAGTGTAAGCCAGGACATGGGAGTACAAAGTGTTTGATATAACCTATTTATTTTTTAACAGTTAACTATCTAGCTGATAGGTTCACATTTTAATTCTCATGCTACAGATAGCTGACAATTTTGTGGATCATTTTAATTTCTGTAGCAGGTATGACATGATATGGGTAATTTGCTGAATCACTGAAAGATCACAAACAATTCTACCTCACCTGTGTCGAGGAACATTAAACTAAGAAGGTCGCTTGTGTAGTTTTAATGAGTGATTTTTGACTGTTTACAAGGCCATAAATCTAACTGGACCTTTGTATCATTTTATATAGATTGAAACAGTAAATGACTTAACAGCTGTCTTACTGCCACCAGGTGAGAAACTGTTTACACTTTGATTTGCTCATGCTTACTTTCTGCTTCATCCACCTTTGCCCTCGACCTAAACCCCAACACCCCCGGTTGCTAAGTAGCTATAGGCTAAGACTAAAATGGAAAATAGGGGGGAAAAACAATATTGTTGGACGAGACTGATCACAGTATTTGCTACGTACCAGCCACCAATGCCAACATATATTTTTTTATTCTAACTAGGAAAACCAAGTAACATAACGTCTCCTGTGTCATAAAAGAAAGTGAACTTGTTGCATCTTGGTTTTTGCCTCCAGATGAGACCCAGAATGAATCCAAAGCTGTTGTTCTGGAGAAAATGCCCGAAAACTTTACCAGAGAGGTCCTTATGATTTTAGTGGACAGTATCTGCGGTCTTTCTGACAATGAATATTTCTTGGAGTTAGTGCCAGAATCAAACAGTGCTGTTGTGACCTTTAATGACCCCAGTGGTATGTTCTCTCACTATAAAAAATATATTTTCATCCATGTGAAAATTTAATTATGTAAAAAGCAATCAGACTGAACTTAATTTTGTGTAATTTTATTTCTTTACACAGCTGCAGAAATGTTCTTCGTAAAGTGCAGGACTAAAGAAAAGTATCAAGAGTATGGACTCATGGCTCGGGCTCTGGAGAAAAGTAAAAGTGTTAAGGTGGAAAACCTGCCAGCTCAGTGCCCTGAGGACTTTCTAGAACTTTACTTTGAAAAGTGGGGTGGAGCAGTGGAAAGAATTGACACAATACCAGACGAGCAGGCCGCCATTGTCACCTTTCATGATCAAGAGGGTAAACATTGTTTTGTGTGGCCTACAACTACAACGAATGTGTGCACATGGGTTATCACACTTGGTTATACTTCAATTTCAGCACTGATGAATGTTAATAAGTAAATATCAATGATGCATTATAATAGAGTATATAATACATGTATATCATCATTCTTTTTTAGCTGTCAAGAAAATTCTGAAGAAAGAACACCTTATTCGCAACACCCCAGTTGATATATATCCATATTACCCTTCTTTGGGTTCCGCTTTGTATGGCAAAGACAGACCAACATGGACCCTGCCGAAACCATTTACAGATAAGATCCATCCTGCCATCAGAGAATTCCTCCAGAAGAAGGGACAAATCTCCTCCATCTGTAATCAGATGAGCTCACACTTCTGCCAAGTGAACATGGAGAAAGATGAAGTCCAGTTCAGTCCTCTTCCTGCCCTGCTGAGACAAAAGGGTATAACCAAAAAGCACATAGACGACTGGAAGCAAGACACCATAGATGCTTTCAAAAACATCCTCTCCAACTTTGGCGTTTTTGAGTATGCAGTGATCCCTTCAGTATGGACTGCAGTAGAGAAAGACATCCGGTCAGTTGTAAAAGATAAAGCTGTCCTGAAGGTGGATATTTCAACAGGATGCCTGACTCTGACAGGAATGGCTAAAGATATTAACATGTTGAAACCGATATTGGAGAACTTTCTAAAGGAAGCATCAAGTCAGATGGAGACAGATGAGAAGGGACAGTTAACATTTAACAAGGCCATATGTGTCAAGTCATGTGCTGTGGTGAAGTTCATAAAAGAGAAGAAGTCACAAGTTTGGCAAAAATTTCTAAAAAGTGATAAAGTAAAAGTACATTTTGACCCCAAAAGGCCCTTAATTCGAGTGTCTGGAGAGCATGTTCATGTTCAGCAAGCTCTGGACTTTTTTGAGGTGATTGCAGAAAGTCTTCACACTGATAGGTTAACAATTAGAAAAGCAGGAGCCAAAAAGTATTTTGAGGAACAGGGAGCCATGGTCTTGATGATGACAAAGGAACAAAGATTTGTGGTTGTGCTTGAGGATTCTTCTATGGAGAAAGAGGATGAAGAGAGTTACAATGAGGAGAGTTATGATGAAGGTAGAGTGGACGATTTTGGACAGCTTTCCTGTGAGGTTCAGACTCCTGGTGGGATTGTCATCAAAGTCCTGACGGGTGATATCTGCCAATTTAAAGTAGATGTTGTGGTCAGTTCTGCCAACGAGGACTTGAAGCACATTGGTGGTTTAGCATTAGCACTTCTGAATGCTGCAGGTCAGTCTTTACAACAAAGCAGTGATCAATATGTAGCTAAACATGGGAAACTGTTTCCTGGGAATGCTATTATTACAGAAGCAGGCCACCTGCCATGCAAATATGTAGTGCATGCTGTAGGTCCCCGCTATTACAGTACTGACAAGTCTACCGCTGTGAAGAAACTGAGACAGGCTGTGAGGGAAAGTCTGAATCAAGCTGTGTTTAAGAGATGCTCCTCCATTGCTGTTCCTGCTATCAGCTCAGGGATATTCGGCTTTCCTCTTGACCTCTGCACTGAGACGATTGCTCAGGAACTACATGCATACATTGAAGACCAAACCCGCCAAGGTGGCATGAACACACTGAAAGAGATCTACCTGGTGGACAATAATCCCAAAACGGTCAATGCCATGGCTCAGGCTGTAAAGAAGGAGTTTACAAACTTCAACCCCAGAATGACATTTCCACAGCAAATGGGCCGTGGCCGTGGTCACCATGGTAAGAATTATCGTGGTTATGGTACCCAAGGTCAGGGATATCGTGGACAAGGTGCTAACCCACGATTGAGAACCAAATTTGAGGACTTGGACAAGTCAGGGTTGGGTTTTCTTGAAGCTCAATCCACAAAAGAAGGACTGAAAATCATACTAAGGAAGGGGAATATCCAGGATGCATGTGTAAGTAACTATTCACAGCTGAAAGAAAAACGAATTAATTTTTTTTTTACTTAAATATTCAAGGAAAGCTATGAGGGCATCTTCCAGAAATGGATTTCAAAATGTATCTTTGGTGTTTATCTTACAGTCTGATGTAATTGTCAATACCACCTCACAAGACCTGGATCTCAGTAAAGGTGCCGTCTCCAAAGCACTACTCATCACTGCTGGTCCTCAACTCCAGGCTGAAACTTATTCTCATCTGAAAGCACTTGGCACTTCCAGTCTGAATTATGGGGACATAGTGGCCACTAATGGCTATAACTTAAATTGTCAAAAGGTCTTTCATACTGCTTGTCCATTTTGGAGTGGAGGGCGTGGATCAGAAGAAGAGGTGACTGCAGACTTTGTAGATGTTTAGCACATTCTATATATCCATATAATTATATTTTCAATGCAGTATATATACAGTATAGTATTGTGTTGGATGACATAATTGAATTTGTATTTTTTTTCTAATAGATTCTCAAAGGAATCATTCAAAACTGCCTGAAAAAAGCCGAGAACCAGCAAATGGCTTCGATTTCTTTTCCAGCCATCGGCACGGGGAACCTTAGCTTTCCCAGAGATCTTGTGTCCAGAATTTTGCTAAGTGAGATTCGTGCCTTTAGTTCCAGAGTTTCTCCTCAGTACCTTAATGAGGTGACCGTGATTGTGCATCCGTCAGACAGCGAGACTGTCCAGGTACTGGAAAAAGTTGGTCACATTTTCATGATTTGGCTAGTCCATGTGTGGCTTATAATAATGACATTTTTGTCATATTAGTGCTTTGTAAAGAGCTTCAGAGGTGAATGGCAGGGTACTGTCATGAAAGGAGCACATGCTGTTCAGCAGTCACCAGCTAAAAAAACACCTCCTTTTAGATCACTGCAGTCTGCTGGTAAGCCTTCTGGTGTCTTATGAAGTTAGATATCTCGCTTAAATTTCAGACCTATTATAGTATTAGTTTTGGAGTTTTCAGAATACTAAATGATTAAGCATTCATTTTAGAATACTGAATCTGTAAAACTGACCTACTTATTCTGCTCTACTTTTACTAAATCATAAATGGGTTATGTGTTAAGGAATATTAGGTCAAATTGATACAATCAAAAAGTTTTTTACCGAAAAAGCACAAGCCTCTGCAAAAGAAGAGTGTGTGTTTGTGGGCGAGGAGTTCGAGCCCGTCGTGTTTCAGCTGTGTGCAGAGAGTGAGGAGGACCTGAGCGAGGCGAGACACCTGATCAACGGCTTCATTGTGAAGGAGCAAGTAAGCTCAGAAATCCAGGACTCGGCCATCAGCTATTTCAGTCAGGAGGAGGCTGATGTGCTGAGCAAACTGCAGAGGGAGCTCACGGTCAGCATCCAACTCTCAAAGAGCGGCCCTGAGCCGGCGCTCACCGTGGAGGGCCTGACACGAGACGTAGTAAAGGCTGAGAGCCAAATCCGTGACATGATCCGTAAAGTGGAGAAGAACATGACACGCCAACGTGAAGCCTTTATACTCAGCAGCCTAGTAGAGTGGCAGTATCAGGACCGCAGTAGGAACTTTGTGCCTTTTGATATTTTGACTAACCACGACCTGGAGCAGGCTTTTATACTGAAACAGCCTCGTTTGATGATCAACATCAATAATGACCAGTATGAGGCCAATTTAGCCTATGGGACGGCTAAGGGGAAACATGGACTGATTGAATTGAAGAGGACTGATCTGAAACGTAAGACATGACACCTGAAATCATCATAATGGAGAGTTTTATGAACCAAACTACTAGATATAGTCATTTCAGTTTGCATATCACTGTATGTTAATTTCATTTGAAAGAATTGTGTCATTGTTTTCATCTGATTTTGTTTTCACAATGTTAATTGCGTTCTGTACTAATTTTTCTAGAACAAAATCCTGTGTCTCTGCCCAGTGACTGGGACGACATGAAGGGAAATTTAGTTTTGCGAGTCGAACTTCAACAAGGCAGTCAGGAATATGCAGATGTGGAGAAGGAATTCAGGAAAACAGGACTGGCATCAAAAATCCTCAAAGTAAGTAATTTTACAGAAAAGGTGACTCCATAAATTAGACATGTGCTGTGCATTGTTTTAGTACATGCATATCAACCTTCTAATTATACAATGTCCTCAGATGGAAAGAGTTCAGAATGAGACTCTTTGGAAGAACTACATGAACCAGAAGGCGTATCTGGAAAAAAAGAACAAGCACACAAACAACGAGAAGAAGCTTTTCCACGGCACCGGCTCTGACAATATCGATAAGATCAACATGCGAGGTTTCAATCGCAGCTATGCCGGGATGCATGGTAGGGGCGAGGAACTGGAATTGAGCTACATGAAAATAAGCTGTAAAATCAATAAGTACACTCAGTAGAATAGTATTTAAGTGAATTTAACAGTAAATTTAGAAATGTATTTTCACTATTATTTGTAATAAACTTTATTTTTATTGCACCTTTCATTTCCAATAAAGTTTCCAAGTTATTTACCAAAATATTCTATGCTTTTTTGAAATATAATCATCTTCTTTTGTCCTTTCTTTAGGGGCCATGCATGGGAACGGTGTGTATTTTGCTGTTGATCCAAGCTACTCCGCCCAGGGTTACGCCAAGCCCGATCAGCAAGGTCACAAGCGCATGTATTTGGCTCGGGTGTTGGTTGGTGACTTCACCACGGGGAAATCTGGTCTTCTTGCACCTCCAGTCAAAAACTCCACCGGCACGGAGCAGTACGACAGCGTCACTGATGGCCAACAATCTATGTTTGTGATCTTTCATGATGTTCATGCCTATCCTGAATACCTAATCACTTTCCAGTAAGGGCTATGTTTACACAGACTTGTGATTTCTGTACGACCTCTGCTTTTCCTGCAGTTTTGTCACTGTGGGACTCCAAAATCACCAAAAAGATGTATAGAAAATACACAACATACATTAATGTAGGATTTGGAAAATGAAGCTCTTGATTCTGCTGAATATTTTTTAATTTTATTATTATTATTATTATTATTATTATTATTATTATTATTATTATTATTATAATTTTCTTCATGTGGATTCATTATATAATAAAGAATGCCTGCTGCTTTCATGTTAATTTCACACTTTATCATTGAACATTTACAAATATAAACAGATGATTAAGTAAGGGAGCAGATAGAACCAGACAGTAAGATGTTCAGGTTCTGTCACTGTGTGGTCATGTCGATTGTGTAGGAAATTGTTTGTTAAAAGATGCTGTGACTGTTGAAGTCGGTCCATTTTACAGAGTACATGTAGACACATGTTGACATTCTCTATATAAGACCAGCGAGACCTGAATAAACACAACACAATTGCAAGCACAATGTTTTTTTGTTTTTTTTCCCCCCGTTTTCTTTTCTTCAGATCATTGACACTATCATTGGCAATAATTTGTTTATGTAAGGTAGTCAGTGTATAAACCTTTCCTTAGCTGCAGTTCCTCATGAAGTAACGTCAGAGAGATTCATAATATATACATCACTGTACACACTAGTGCCAAAGTCTAGCATAAAAGCATAGTCTACTATATTTAATATATTTATTATCTTTTATATCTTGACCTTATAAAAGGTACGCCATTTAAAAAAGCTTACCTGGGTGCCCTAAAATGTAAAGTTAACCATGAGGTCGTAAACCCATCTTTATTAAGATTTATAAAGACTTGAGTGCGTTTATCCGCAGTGCTTGGAGTGCATGAAGTGCTCGACTTCAGGAGGATAAACATGGACGATTATCCTTACCCCATTTATCGTGGAGGGAGATTGGACATCTATAAACGCTAAAACACTCCAAACTAAATTGCATGTTTATTTCCAGAGCAAAAAGAAATCTCAGGGAGGAGACTGCGTCATCATATGGTCCGAGCAGAGATACAGTTTTCTTCAGATCAGAAAAAAGTGAGTCTTAAACTAACTACATGGCTCAAAAGGTAGAAACCTTTCTTCACAGCTGAGTGACACAGCTGTCTTGGTTAATATTTTAAATTCACTGGAAATCTATATTAATTTGTATGGGGACAAGTTGGACAAGAAACGATCACAGAGCTTATCTAGCAGTCTTCAAATCACGTGCTTCTAAATACACTCACCTTGTGTCTGAATTTATACTTTCAAACACGAAAATCATGAACTTGGTAACCATCTATTTCTGTTAAGCTCCTCAATGTGTTCCTTTGAAAAGAGACACTGTTACAGCATCAATCTTACACATTTTAATATCACACTATTAGCACATTTTGTCAGTAGTTTAGTTAAGGAAAACCAGATCTCAGCTTTTTTTCCCCTCCAGATATTTAAATTAAATTACGGCCCACAAGATGATTTTAATTTAGAAAACATATTCTAAATTCAGTTGGTGATTCGGATTAGAAACTGTATGTTAAACCGTATTATGATGAGTTCAGAGCTGTAGCTGTTAAATCAACACTGCGAGAGTTACTTCAGCCCTTTTGGGGTTATTTTATTTCTGTGAATTTTGCAAAGTTGCTGAAAATACTATTAAACGTTTTTCACCAGTGAGAAGTAAATGGCTGTCGAGAGAAGAATTCCCCGGCGTTTTGATTTCCTTGCTGTGTGTGTTCTCGTGTTCCAGCTCGAGATCGATTTCTCTCTAAGAGAGGCCATGCAGTAACCATTGAGAATCAAGTTGTGAAATGACTGACATCTTAAGAAAAAAAATCAGGGTTAGTAAATATGCTTGTGTTTTTATAGACTGAAGCAGGAAGTGATGCAGCAACTGGATGTCTACAACCAGGTGGGAAACTGTTTAGACTTTGATTTGCATCTGGTTTATTTTTACACAGCTGTTTTGGTGTCTGTTTCTTTCTAGAAAAAAACCCATAACAATCATACTCTATTGCTGAATGCACACTATTCTTACTGTACCTGTGTTCAAATATCCTTTACATAACGCTTCATTTTCCAATGACTCCAAACCTTTAGAACCTATTTGATATACTGTGCACTATACAGCCAAAATTATGTGGACACTCATAGCATCACACCCATAATTCCAGATTTATTCCCCCTTTCCTGTTATAATAAGCTCCACTCTTCTGGGAAGGGTTTCCACTAGCTTTTGGAGCTAGCTTTGGTTGTGGGGATTTTGGAGCGTGGCTGTGGGGATTTGTGCTTTCAAAATGAATAAATGAGCCAAGAAATTATTAGAAATACAAAGGAACTGATTCCAGTTTCTTTTTTCTCTTTAGATTTAGTACAGTGCAATTCACATTCCTTCCTGTTATATCCCACCTCTTGACAGGTTCCATTGTAATGAGATAATCAATGTTATTCACTTCACCTGTCAGTGGTTTTAATGTTATGGCTGATCGGTGTATATGTGCGTATATATATTTACACCTAATTAATCTCTGTTTTATCCATATTGAAGTGTTTTAACCATCGCCTACCCTGTAATTCCACTCTGCAATACTTCACCTCTCCACAAGAGGTCAGGAAACACAAACACAGTGAGATCACCGAACACTGGCTTTACTTATTTTCCAGTCCTGACATATTTACTTTTTTTCTTTCATACTGGGAGAGATATAAAAGTTAATAACTGTTCCAATTTAAATGCTTCTTTTAGGGTTGTGTCATTATGAATGTGTCATAATGTTTACACCCACTTTTCAAAGATACTCAACACTAAAATATTTGTGTACACAATACGTCAAAATGATGTTTGTACGGGGCAAATAACGGGGTGGTTTGACCTTGACATAACAAATAACAGAATTCTTCTGTAATGTTGAGACTAGACATCATTATCTAACATTCATTCAAATTATAAATAAAAATTTAAAATTAACTGCAGTGCCGTTAGGATAAAATTTGATTATTTGATTTTTGGTATTTTCACCCTGCCTCCCTTTGACATTGAAATCGATTATGTTTTGGATTTGTTTGCCTTCAAAATGCTATTTGTCAACAACCTGGACTGTTTTTTTAAATTATGTTTTGTGTTAATAAACTTCTTGCTCTTCCTCATTACAATAATAATGTTATGAAAGGCTCACTGAAGACCTCATGCTCCTTTACACTACAGTACTGTGTAAAATGGGTTAAAGTAAATTAAAATGGTTCAGAGTTGGTCCACCATCACAAGTGGAAATTTGTGTCATAACCCTGATCTGTACGCTGTACCAGAATATCCGCTTCATATCTCCGACTCTTCGACCTCGTCGCTCTGAAAGTACTCCATCTTACCCGTTACTCTCTTCCAGAACATCCTGTTTGACGCCGACAATGTGCAGATGGTAGCACTCGTAAATGATCACAGAAACGTATGATCTTAATTTCCGTGGACTTTTTTTTTTTTTTAAATGGACCTTTTCCAGCGTCTCTCATGTTCCTTTCTCGCTGTGGGACTTTCTGAAAGCGCCAAACAGATGGTGTGTAGAAAATAAACGAGGACATAAAAACCATATGTATTTTAAAGCCACTGTGAAGTATCATATTTAGATACAGAGCTTTGTACATCAAAGTATTCAAAAGTCATCACTATTCTATTTAATATTAAACAATTCAATAAAACAACATGGACATAACAAGGTGATTGCATTCACTGTGTGCTTCTATTTACAAATTAAAAAAAAAAAAGAGTTTAAATTCAGCCTAAAAAAAGAACTTTAAATATATTTCCCTTTATCCTAAATGTAAAACCTTTACACTAAAGACACTTCTTTTAACTGTTGTAACGTTGTAGCTCCAGTGATATCCTGACTGATGGATGACATTTAGGGTGAGAGGAAACCGAGTTGAAAATTTCTTTTAAAGTGAACTAAATTCAGGACAAAAACTAAATTTACAGAGCTGCTGAGGTGACATGGTGCTTATTTTTAATAAGGTGTAGCCACATTTAATATATAGAGGTCATGAGATAATACAGCAATGCCATAAGATAATATATTGAGGCCACAAGATAGAACAATGAGGCCATGAAATAATACATTAAGGTGACGAGATAATGTTTTGAGGCTACAAGATGATACATTAAGGCCAAAAGAGAATACATTGAGGCCATGAGATAATATATTAAGGCCACTAGTTAATATATTGTATGTAGGCCATGAGTTAATAAATTGAGGCCACAAGATAAAACACTGAGCCCACCATATATTGAAGCCATGAGATAATATTTTGAGGCCATGAGTCAGCATATTGAGAACACAATATAATATAATATAATATAATATGACTTCATATTTTGTGGAACATCATACTTAATACTTAGATTATTTGGCAAGAATGGCTGGAAGTGGAATTGTGTTTGCTTTGAGAATTTATTTAAAGTGACATGGTACATTCATGTTATAATGCCAGTGACGCCAGTATATCTTTATGCTGTTGCAAGGTTATCTTGTGACCTTATATGTATTATCTTATGGCCTCGATATATTATCTCATGGCCACACCTTATTACAAGTAACCACCATGTCACCTCAGCAGCTCTGTAGAAATCAAATCACTATGTTTCCATCCATTTCAGTCATAACATTGCATCATCAAAGGAGTAATATCCACATACGCACCAGTCATGGAAACATGAGGAATATGGAACACACATTTATACAAAAATCTGTCCCTGGTATCTTTTATCTTCTTGTTATCATGAAATACATCTAGAGTTTTATCCTGGTTTGCGTGTGTCCATGTTTTGTAATCAGGCACACACTTTAATCATATATAAACAGAAGGACAGTGTTAGCTGGTGTGTTCTGGACTTGCATAATCATCATCATTAATGTCTTTCTGGTTGAGATGCGTCTCCATGGATGACTTGCTGCATTTGTTTGCACTCTGAAACTCATTAGAAATTACGCTTCTGTCTTTTCCCGAAGTTCTTATGGAGATGGAGGTGTTCTTGCGTGGGTTCCTGCAGAGCAGCAGATGTCCATAGGCGCGTCTGAATTCTCGGTTCAGGGCGGGGTACAGGATGGGGTTCAGGGCCGAGTTAAAGTAACCCAGCCAGAGCACTATGGAGTGTGCGAGCTGGGGTGGCTCAGTCTTGTGCCTCAGGCCTATGCAGGTGAAGAAGATGATGTATGGCATCCAGCAGACAATGAAGACTCCAAGCACGGCAGCCAGAGTCACAGTGGCTTTGTGTTCCCTCAGCGTGGCCCCCCTCAGTGATGTTGATGAACGAGGGAAGGATGGAGTGGCGGCACGGATACGACGCACCTGATGGAGAAAAAGAGCAAAGGATGAAGGGATGAACTCTCTGTACACAGGGTTCAATTTGATGCAACTGAGAGGGTTTCTTCAGAACATGAACTATGGACATTCCTTGCTGTACTTGCCACTGACCAGCCAAGCTCAAGTAAGACACACTGTATAATTCTTGTTTAGAATACTTTTTAGTGTCTCTGTGAATAGGATAAAGATACCTGTTCACGTGCCATGCAGAAGATGCGATGGTACATCCCACACATGACCAGCAGAGGGAAGAAGAAGATGCAGAAGACGACAAGCAGCACATAATTATTGTTCCACTCGTAACAGCAAGTCCATCCCTCATCTCCCTCATCCTCCATCCTCCAGTCACGGTTCTGCATGTGGAAATCTGTCGTGTTCCAGCCCATGTGGATGGGAGCGAAGGCCACTGTGAGTGAAAAGATAACCACAAATAAGATAACCCAAATAACCACAATCGCTGCTGCTGCTCGTGCTGGAGTAAGCCTCGTGGTATAGCTGAGTGGCGCTGAGATGGCCATGTAACGATCCACGCTGATAGCGAGCAATGTGAAGATGGACGCGGTGCTCAAAGTCACATCTGCAGAGAGATAGATGTTGCAAATGGTGCCCTCTAATGGCCAGCGACCACCATGCAGCTCTAACGTGGCACTGAGAGGCAGCACGAGCAGGCCGAGAAGCAGATCTGTTACAGCCAGAGCCACCATGAAGCAACTGCTGATGCGGCAAAGAGGGAGACTCGTGCCCACTGCTAAACACACCAACACATTTCCACCAATGGTGAATGCGATGAATGTCACAAGCACCACCCAACGGAAAAACACGGAGACCATGGCTCCCTGCCGTCACTGCTGAACGTCTTCCCTCATCAACACTTATGTTCTGTTTGAATCGGAATGACACAGTAAATGATTTTACTCAGATTCTTTTTGATAATAAACAAGGAGCAAAAAAAAAAACATATTTATAATACACAGATGATATTCAGAGAATCTAGCCACAGGAGGTCACAAGCCAGTGTACTTTTTGTGCTGGTCCCAAGCCCGGATAAATAGAGAGGGTTGTGTCAGGAAGGGCATCCGACGTAAAACTTTTGCCAAATTCAATATGCGAATCACTAACATGACTTCCATACCGGATCGGTCGGAGCCCGGGTTAACAACGACTGCCATCGGTGCCGTTGACCTACAGGGCACTGGTGGAAATTGGGCTACTGTTGGTCGAAGAAGGAGAGGAGGAAGGTGTGCTAGAGGAGGAAGGCGTGTCCGTAGGCAGAGAGAGAAGAGGAAAGGCAGGAGTTTAGGACTGAAAGTAGGGACTTTGAATGTTGGTACGATGACAGGTAAAGGCAGAGAGCTGGTAGATATGATGCAGAGGAGGAAAGTCGACATTCTGTGTGTCCAGGAGACCAGGTGGAAAGAGAGCAAGGCTAGAAGCATTGGAGCAGGGTTTAAACTGTTTTATCATGGGGTGGACAGGAAGAGAAATGGAGTAGGAGTGATCCTGAAGGAGGAGTTTGTGAAGAATGTTCTGGAGGTAAAGAGAGTGTCAGATAGGTTGATGAGTCTGAAGCTGGAAATTGGAGGTGTGATGTTGAATGCTGTTAGTGCTTACGCTCCACAAGTAGGTTGTGAGCAAGAGGAGAAAGACAGATTCTGGAGCAAGCTTGAGGAAGTGATACAGAGTGTTCCCAGATGTGAGAGAGTGGTGATAGGGGCAGACTTGAGGAAGTGATGCAGAGTGTTCCCAGATGTGAGAGAGTGGTGATAGGGGCAGACTTCAATGGACATGTTGGTGAAGGGAATAGTGGGGATGAGGAAGTGATGGGCAGGTTTGGTCTTCAGGTAAGGAACCCAGAAGGACAGAGGTTGGTAGACTTTGCTAAAAGT
The DNA here is from genome assembly GCA_023630585.1 of Cranoglanis bouderius. NCBI lineage: Eukaryota > Metazoa > Chordata > Actinopteri > Siluriformes > Cranoglanididae > Cranoglanis > Cranoglanis bouderius. The sequence continues at coordinate 20,682,820 of CM042550.1, read as the reverse complement.
ATGGACATGGCTGTGGTGAACACGTACTTTCAGAAGAGGCAGGAACACAGGGTGACATATAAGAGTGGTGGCAGGAGCACACAGGTGGACTATATCTTATGTAGACACTGTAATCTGATGGAGATTAGCGATTGCAAAGTAGTGGTAGGAGAGAGTGTAGCTAGACAGCATAGGATGGTGGTGTGTAAGATGACTCTGGTGGTGAGGCAGATGAAGAGAGCAAAGGCAGAGCAGAAGACAAAGTGGTGGAAGTTGGAAAAGGAAGAGTGCTGTGCGGTTTTCAGGGAGGAGTTGAGACAGGCTTTAGGTGGTCAGGAGGTGCTTCCAGATGACTGGACTACTACAGCCAAAGTGATCAGGGAGACAGGTAGGAAGGTGCTAGGTGTGTCATCTGGAAGGAGGAAAGAAGACAAGGAGACTTGCTGGTGGAATGAGGAAGTTCAGGAGAGTATCCAGAAGAAGAGGTTAGCTAGGAAGAAGTGGGACAGTGAGAGGATGGAGGGAAGTAGAGATGGTAAGGATGTGCAGCAGGTTAGAGTGATTAAAGATAGAGATGGAAATGTGTTGACAGGTGACAGGAGGGTGAGGGAAAGATGGAAGGAGTACTTTGAGGAACTGATGAATGAGGAAAATGACAGAGAGAGAAGAGTAGTAGAGGCAAATATTGTTAGCAGGAAGTAGAAAGGTTAGCAAGGGTGAAGTTAGGAGAGCTTTGAAGAGGATGCAGAGAGGAAAGGCAGTTGGTCATGATGACATACCAGTGGAGGTATGGAAGTGTCTAGGAGAGATGGCAGTAGAGTTTTTAATTAGGTTGTTCAATGAGGTCTTAGAGAGTGAGAGGATGCCTGAGGAATGGAGGAGAAGTGTTTTGGTGCCGATTTTTAAGAACAAGGGAGATGTGCAGAGTTGTGGAAACTACAGAGGTATTAAGCTGATGAGCCATACAATGAAGTTGTGGGAAAGAGTAGTGGAAGCAAGGCTAAGGGGAGAAGTGAGCATTTGTGAGCAGCAGTATGGTTTCATGCCAAGAAAGAGCACTACAGATGCAATATTTGCTTTGAGAATGTTGATGGAGAAGTACAGAAAGGTTCAGAAAGAGCTGCATTGTGTCTTTGTAGATTTAGAGAAAGCATATGACAGGGTGCCAAGAGAGGAACTGTGGTATTGTATGAGGAGGTCTGGAGTGGCAGAGAAGTATGTTAGAGTGGTGCAGGATATGTATGAGAGCAGTAGGACAATGGCAAGGTGTGCAGTAGGTGTGACAGAGGAGTTCACAGTGAAGGTGGGACTGCATCAAGGATCGGCTCTGAGCCCCTTCTTGTTTGCGGTGGTGATGGACAGGCTGACAGATGAGGTCAGACAGGAATCTCCATGGACTATGATGTTTGCGGATGACATTGTGATCTGTAGTGAGAGCAGGGAGCAGGTGGAGGAAACTCTAGAGAGGTGGAGGTTTGCTCTGGAGAGAAGAGGAATGAAGGTTAGTCGCAGCAAGACAGAATACATGTGTGTGAATGAGAGGGATCCAAGTGGAACAGTGAGGTTACAGGGAGAAGAGATAAAGAAGGTGCAGGATTTTAAGTACTTAGGATCAACAGTCCAGAGCAACGGGGAGTGTGGAAAAGAGGTGAAGAAGCGTGTGCAGGCAGGTTGGAATGGGTGGAGAAAAGTGTCAGGTCTGTTGTGTGATAAAAGAGTAGCAGCAAGAATTAAAGGAAAGGTGTACAGGACAGTAGTGAGACCAGCGATGTTGTATGGTTTGGAGACAGTTGCACTGAGGAAAAGACAGGAGGAAGAGTTAGAGGTAGCAGAGCTGAAGATGTTGAGGTTCTGTTTGGGAGTGACGAGGATGGATAGGATCAGGAATGAGTACATCAGGGGGACAGCACATGTGAGATGTTTTGGAGACAAAGTTAGAGAGGCCAGGTTGAGATGGTTTGGACATGTTCAGAGGAGGGAGAGTGAATATATCGGTAAAAGGATGCTGAGGTTAGAGCTGCCAGGCAGGAGGCCGAGAGGAAGACCAAAGAGGAGGTTTATGGATGTAGTGAAGGAGGACATGAAAGTAGTCGGTCTGAGAGAAGAGGATGCAGGGGATAGGGCTAGATGGAGGCAGATGATTCGCTGTGGTGACCCCTGAAGGGAACAGCCGAAAGGAAAAGAAGAAGATGATATTCAGAGCTATGTTTGGCAACAACAAAAAAGAGATATTAGTGTTTTTTAAATATTCAGTTGTACATATCAGCATTCTCATAGTACATACTGTACACAGGAACTTTCTAGAACTTTCCAGGCCGTTTAATCCAACTTATCTTCATGGCTGTATTTGGGATTATGAGATTTTATAAAGGATGTTTTATATATACTCTTTATTTTACTCTTTTTTAAGAGATCTTTATTTAAGATTGAGGGAAGGAGTCTCCAGTGTCAGCGCTTTGTTACAGTCAGAGATAAAACTGCAACATTAAGTTTTCCAACATTTTCAGGACATTTCAGGAAACGACTGTTTATAGCTGCTTTTAACGTGAACGAGAGCAGAAACTAACTTGTTTTATTGAATGTAACTACAAATGTATAAAAAAGTACGACGTCATTCTTAAAGAAATAAAAATCTTAAATTTTTAGAAAATTGGAATGAAATGCAAGTTAGTTGCTTCAAATGATTAGACAAAAATGAATGAGCAGGTTATAAATTCATCCTGGGTGATGTGGTGGTCATGTGATCTTTGCAGTAAAATGCCACAAAAAAAAAAAGATAAGCTTGTAAGATTGTAAGAGGGCAAAAATGTTAATGAATGCACTTTCTCCTGATGTGTTGCGGCACTGCTTCTTCTGGAAGGTCACCAAAGGAAATGAGTTGCAAACTGAGCTTTAGTCTTCTGTGTGTCGTCCTGCGACTGCTCAGGCTTAAAAAAGAATTGCTCAGATGAGAACATTCCTGGTGCACATTTTTACATTTTTACATTGCTATGTGTTAAGGTTTTCCTGCACGTTTAATGGAAAACTGTGTTCAAGGTCATCTGATCCAAGTCTGCAAACTTGGATTGTTTCCTCAAACCATTATCTTAATGATTTTTAAAATATTTCCTTGACAGAGCTGGCTTAATGTCGCTGCAGTACAAGTTGGAGACATATGACCAGAACAGTGAGGATGGCAGCTATTAAGACGGATCAGAGGAGGACCGGGCCGCTAAGAGCCACTCCATCACACGCTGAGACAGCGGGTGTAATGAGATCAGAACTTCAATCAGATTACATACGGGCAGTTATACACTGATACCAGCTTAGGCAAACATCACATCCAAACACATTTACATCAGCGTGGCATGAATCGCAAATTACAGCACACTGTTCGGCCTGAATTTGGCACCTTTTTACACAATTGCATTGTACTGAGAAAACCAACAAACCAAAACACTACCCAAATATTATCCACTCAGAGGTGCTGCATTTACAGTGATGGATGAGGTACAGGGGTGCCAATAGTTTTGCAGCCCAGCAGAATGGCTATGGTCAGTAAAAGTAATGATGACAAGTTAGCTGTAGTTTTTGAAATTGGCTAAAACATCAGCGTTTCGCATGTAGTTGTACTACAGTGTGGATGAGAGAGAAACTGCATTAAATGTTAATTGAGAGAACATCCCTGAACAATTTCATCTCCACCTGATGCCATCAGCTGCACGGCGTGCGATTCAAACCTCTCGCCAGGACAGAATCGCATTACGCTTTTAGCGTCCTTCCTCGCCTGCAGATTTAAGATCGGCCTCAGAGTTTACACACGCTTCACACACATCGTTCGTCTCAGCGCGAGACACGGCCGTTTTAAATTCACACTCGAACGAGGCCTCGTCTGCGGCGGCGAATGGCGCTCAGTTATTTACGCTCCCCATAAAACCTGACAGCTTCCTGCGTCGCAGAATCTCAATATAATATAAAACTGCATGTTATTTTCCGCACGCTCGTAAAAACGCAGCGTGGTGTGGTTGTCTTGTGACTTCTCCCCGGAGGAAACCATTTAAGGCTGCAGTAAAAAGAAAAATAAGATTTTAGTGGATATCTACAGAAGCTTCTAGATAGAGGGTGAGCTTCAGTGTGACCTTCACTAGAACTTTCGATTTAAAAAAGAAGAAAAGAAACCAGGATTAACATACATTAAAAGACATTATACCACAGAATCCGCTGTTGAGTTCTGGATTGTGATTGGTCAGAAGGTGTTGATTAATTCTCTATAACAGCAGCTCTGACAGTAGTGCAGCTGCAAATCACAGGTTTATATTAACATGCTCGTTCTGACACGTTATCGTTTCTATAGTAACAGCTCATTCACAGGATGCTCCACATAAACGGATTAAAAACAATGTGTAATTGTCTGTTTTTTATCTAATGAATCTCCAGAGTCAGCGCTTTGTAACAGTTTATTTTTGCCATATTAACATTTAGCGATGCTTTTTTGTCTTATTAACTTCAAGTGAGAGAAATAATAAGGTGATTAGACCACTGATCCAATCCAAGGTTGTGGATCTGGAGTCACACACATAGCCAATCCACATATCCAGCACAGAGCAGGTTTCTGAGAGGCGGGAGGAATAGGAGGAGTGTAAGTGTACAAATGACTATGGCAGCTATAAAGCCAGTGTGTAATATGAGCAGGATGCTAAGTGCTCCTCAGTCACATGCTGAGACTGAGATCATAACTGTGATGCGATCCATGGAGGCGCATCAAAGCTTTTTCACCTCAGGAACGTGCTGTTTTTTTGTGAGCCTGAATGAAAACCTGGGGAACCTGAAGAACCACAAAGACAGTAACCAGAGCTCAAGGTCATGCGAGTGTGGTGTCCTTCATTTACTTTCTTGCGGATGGTCAGACAATTAAGAGCCATGCTGATTAAACGTATGAGAGAGTATATGGTGTCCACTGTGTTCCCTGCATGATGCATTTACTGTTTTCATTCATTCATCTTCAGTAACCGCTTCATTCTGGTTATTATTAATTTGTTTAGATTTCAAGAAATGTAACCATCTAAGCTCTAACTCTAGATCAAACTGAGAGACTGACTTTAAAAAAGGTGACCATAATGTAATATATACATTTATATCTATTCAAATACACATTTTACCCCCCTTTTTTGTTAGTACAATGACATTAAATTTCTGGCATAAAGATTGAAAGAGCAGAGCAGAACAGAACAAGTGTATATCAATCTAAAATACAAGAGCTATATAAGTACAGTGGTGCTTGAAATTTTGTGTAGAATTTTCTATATTTCTGCATAAATATGATCTAAACCATCATCAGATTTTCACACGAGTCCTAAAAGTAGATATGGAGAATCCGATTAAACAAATGAGACAAAAATATTATACTTGGTCATTTATTTACTGAGGAAAATGTTCCAATATTACATATCTGTGAGTGGTAAAAATGTGTGAAGCTCTAGGATTAGCAGTTAATTTGAAGGTGAAATTAGAGTCAGGTGTTTCCAGTCAATGGGATGATAATCAGGTGTGAGTGAGTGCCCTGTTTTATTTAAAGAACAGCGATCTGTCAAAGTCTGATCTTCACAACACATGCTAGTGGAGATTTCTGAGGACCTCAGAAAAAGAGTTCCTGATGCTCATCAGGCTGGAAAAGGTTACGAAACCATCTCTAAAGCGTTTGGACTCCACCAATCCACAGTCAGACAGATTGCGTTCTCTTTCTCTACTTTTAGGACTTGTGTAAAAAAACTGATGATGTTTTAAGTCATATTTATGCAGATATATAGTCAATTCTAAAGGGTTCACAAACTTTCAAGCCCCACTGTATACACGACTAACTATTTAGTTCAGTATTTTATACTAGAGAAAAGACTCCAGGTGTCTCGATCACGGATGTGATACTTCCTGTTTAGGTTGGATCGTGTTTCTGATTGGCTGATGATGGTGAAACACGTCAACAACAGGCTGCTGCTGTATGTCCATACAAGTGAATAATAGCAACAAACGTCAAATAATTTACAATTATTATTAACTTACTCACGTTGTGCAAGTGTGTGCTGTGAGTCCTGCAGTCCAAACGGTGTGTCCATTTCTCCAGTATCCCCCGTCCTCCATCTGCATCTATTGCTCTCCCTCACTCACTCACTCACTTGTCCTCAAACTTACGCTTTGCGCTTGTCTCCTCGTGTCCCCTCCCACCCCTAGGCTTTACTCTTCCTCCTCCTTCGTTCTTGTCTTTTGTCCCTCATTCAATATTCACTCTTCCATTCGAGCCAGAGACAATCTGCTCAACTCTAACCCTAACCCCTAATCCTAACCCCTAACCCTAACCCTGCAAATGAGCCTCACTGAATTTAACACAAATACAACCCTAAATGAGTCTGTGGCCTTTAAACGCAGGACATATAGTAATCTAATAAACACACGTGTGGTTTAATATAGCTGGGAAAAAAAGTCCACCAGCCATAAAATCACTTTTTTTTAAGCAGTGTAAAGGTCAAAGGTCATGACAATATTGTGAAATGCCTGTTTGAAAGTAACTGACTTGTTTTTTTCTTTTCTCTTTCTGTTTGTCATTTTGTGGACTTTTTCCAAATCAAATATTATAAGCGCACTGGCTAAAAGTCAAAATTTTTTAACATCTGTATTTTCTTTTATGTTTTATTACATCACTATCAGTGGCGATTCATCAAAACATTAATATTTTCAGTAAACCTGTGATTTGCAGCTGCACAACTGTCAGAGCTGCTGTTACTGAAAATTAATCAACACCTTCTGACCAATCAAAGTCCAGAATTCAACACTGCTGTGGGATAAAATCAAAATATATACTCATAGACTAAAAACAGTGCTAGGGTCAACTGGAAGTTGCAACTTTAATGAAATAAATTCACAAATATTTCTCACACATAAATCAAGCTAAAGGCTCTTAGCTAATAATGGATAAATAATAATAAATAGAGTTCAGTTTTTATTGTCATCTGATCGTTGAACATTCTCTGTGTTTCCGTAATGAGAGTGCCACTTGCCATCTTTATTAACATATATGATGTTGGAACTCGTCAGTGGTCCAGCTTATAAGACATGATTGTACACTGCTTATGTATGTGGAGAGTTTACTGCTGACTTATTGAGCCGGATCATAAAGCAAGATAAACATAGCCTTAATTTACTGTGTTTTTCTTAGATGAACCTGAACATAGAAACAATATAGATAATATTCTGTGTATACATAATGCTACATAGATAATGCTATGGGGAAAAAATCACTGGAAAGATGTTCAGGATATTAGGAATCGTAAAGAAGAACATCACGTGTGAGTTTTGGCCTGCAGAAAAATGAGAAAGCTCCCACGGGTTGAAAATAAAAGCCCTTAGCCGGGTCTGTTCACTGAGCACAGTGCTGCCAAAAGTGTTAAAAAAGGTCAAGGATATCTACAAAGTTTGGGGTGTGGTCATAGATTGGGGCGGGGTCATGTTTAAATAGATGTTTAGAACCATAAGTCTGTAATATTGAGCTTTGAGCTAAAATTTGGGTTATTACATAATTGTGTGAATCTGTAACTGGATTATTAATGATGACTAAAATATATATTGGCTAAATATTAGCCAATCAGCTTTCAGGAAGCATTTCTCAGGGTTAGCACTGAGCTATGGTCACGAAACTTGAACAGTATGTTTATCTATGTTGTGTTTATTGTTCTATATAACTCGGAAAGAACTGACTACTGGGGGGTGTGCTATTTGTAAATGGTGCTTGGACCCCACAGATCTCTCTTTGCAATTATTATTATTATTATTATTATTATTATTATTATTATTATTATTATATAAAAACGGCGCAATTTTTTTAAAGTAGAGATGTCATCCATATAGGATCCAAAATCTGAAGCTCAAACTGCTGCTCGCACCTCAGCTCAGCTCAGTCTAGTAATTAGAACATTAGTAAATTAGTGGATTAATGGTGTATGAGTGAATGTTTAAACGTCAGTATTCCTGCACACATGCACATTTTCATGCTGTAGATGTGTCAGTGTGCAGAAGGACGTTTCCTGTCACTACCGTTCCTCTCGCTCGGTGGCACTTCTGTGCCAATTAGTACGGATTACACCCGTGTCCCAGAGCTGCGATCCTGTCCCTGTCCATCATTCTCATCCGAGCTAGCGAGCTGTGAGAACCCGAGTGTCTCCTTCAGCATGGTTCCGTATGTCTCGAGGCATTTCAGGGCTTGTGGCATGATACTGATGTATGTGTGTGTGTGTGTGTGTGTGTGTGTGTGTGTGTGTGTGTGTGTGTGTGTGTGTGTGTGTGTGTTGGAAACTGTGCCATGATCTTTAACAATCTTGCATGGAGGTCACATTTGAAAGGTCACTGCAACCCAGAGGAAAGACACACTCTACATCCAACTTCCTCTTAACCTCGAATTTAACCTCAAATTCAAGTGGCTCCTTTGCTGCATCAGGTCAATGATTTTGGTGACCGGGTTTTACAGTTAAAATGAATTAAAACACCTATAATACAGTGGAACTGTAAAACAAATCTGCTGTATTAATCTGTAAAACACAGACATGACAGAAATTCTTTACAGTATAAAGGAGGATAAATAATTCAAATGTCAGTGGTCTGTAGATTATATACAACATTACGATAGGTTATTTCTCTGGATGTTACGCTGGTGTTAATCCTAAATTTTTTCATATGGAAAGAAAGTCAAAGGATGATCAAAAATACAATTCTGACATAAATACATAATAATCACTTTCTTCACACTTATTTGGCTTCAGTGAGAATGAAATCCATTTTTTAAAGTCCCTATATGTATATGGATATTTGTGTGTGTGTGTGTGTGTGTGTGTGTGTGTGTGTGTGTGTGTGCATGTATGTGTCCCTCTGCTGCGCTCTGTCTCATTGCATTTTCGTCGTGGTGAATGCAGACTTTCCATCTCGGCACACAGATGTTGCTCTGAGCCCCAGAGCCTGCGTTCAGGAGGACGGCACCCCGCGGAGACAGGAGCTGCGTGCTCGTCGGGGGAAAGATGGAGGGAAGAAGTGTGTGTCCTCGTGTCTCCGGTCCGCCCACTCTGTCCCGCCGGGAGGGAGCACACTGCATCTCCAAAACACACCGAGTCACTGAAGAACCTCTCAAACAAACAGAAGAGATTCCATTTACAGACACAGAGACAATGAGGGAGAGAAAGAAAATGCAAGGGTGTGTGTTTAGTCTTATAGGAACCTAATGTCTCTGGGATGATTGGAATGAAAGTGAAATTGCATGAAACGTTTAACAGAGCTGGGATATTTAGGTTGTGCTTATCCAGAAAAGTGCCTTTTTTTCAATCAAATCAATCAATAATCCAAAATAAGCACAATACTTGGAATGTATACCTTAATATCCTGTTGAAATCTGGATTCTGATTGGTCGCAAGGATGTTGATTAATTTTCTACAACAGCAGCTATGAGTAAGTAACTCCATCAGTAACTCTGCTTCATCATATGTGATTTGAGACACAGCTTTTAAGACAGAAATAAAAAGTGTGTATTTGTTTGTTTGTGTGTGTGTGTGTGTGTGTGTGAGAGAGAGAGAGAGAGAGATAGAGAGAGAGTGAGAGAGAGAGAGAGAGAGAGAGAGAGTGAGAGAGAGACACACATGATCACACATGATCCTATAATTGTCTCACACTCCACTGATCTGCTCCTGACTCTCACACACAGCAACAAACAGGACAGGAAAACGTTTAGCATTTATTAAAGAAGAACTGCCGCTCTGTCCTACTGCTGCAGACTTCTGTTTGTGGAAATAAAAAAAAAACAAAAATCATTCATTTTGACATCTAAAGAGAAGTATTCAGACTCGGCTAACTCTTCCTTCCCTGTAGTCGTTATTAGCTTGCTACTGTCTCTCCTGTAGGCTGTGAGCTGTGTTTGTTCTTCATCATAAAGCCTGCGGTGTGACTGAACAAAGCTCTTGACATTTCCAGCTCCTGCGGGATTACAGCCGCCGAGCCGCTCTGTTTGGTTTTTCATTTCTCTGTTTTTTCTCGAGCTCTAAGTTAAGACGGAAACCGTTCCAAAATAGCACACTGCTCTTGGTGCTAGCTTATTCATCAGAAGGTTACTAGGGCGTCCATAGGGTTTGAATAGATGTGTGTGTCTGCGAGAGAGTGCGAAACGGGGTGGGGGGTGGGAGGCGGATGGGGGGATGAAGAGATAGGTGTACAGAGGTGTATCGAATTGATACTTTCATATCAATTCAGTGCATTGTTTTCTCATGTCTCAAGCCTCTTCACAAGGCCTCAGACTGTTCTGGGCCTTTGAGCCTGCACTTCCTCTGAGTAGCCACCAGGGACAGCACTGAGTCTCACTCAACCACCTCAGAATACCTCGGACGTGTTATGTTAAATATATTGAAGGTCTCAACAAGATGACATCATCAAAACAGGGCCAGCCAATAGCGCACAATCGGGGACCGACTGAAACACACACGCACTACATCATTTTGGTTTATTCCATATTTATTCCCATTGCTTCTCCTTTTTATCCATGGTAGAAGTGTTTCCAGACTGTTATACCGGCTGAACATCTTTTCTTGTCCAGGACTGGAGCTGAGAGTTGCTAAGCTGCCCTCCATGGAAAGCCACTGAGGTCAAATTGTGTGTGCAATATGGAACACGACTGGGGTCAAATTGTGTTACAGAGAAATCACATGGTAACACTTAAAACAAATAAACCCATCCTGACTTTGTTTATTTTCCTATAACAGCAGATTCTAAATTGTTTTGTTCTTGTTATACCACAGCGATTTGCCAACAGTAACAATCTATTAAAGAACAATATATTGTACTTTTTTATCCATTTATGCTTAATGTCATGGAATGTCCATGAAACAAGTTAGTTCCTGTTATCACTTACATTACAGCAGTCATAAAAGGCATTCCTTCATAAGCCTCTCTTTTTTCTCTCTCTTTATTATATGAAGTTATAACAGCTTTAAATCTGACTATTACAAAGCGCTGACACTGGAGACTCTTTCCATAAATGGTAATAAATGTCTCCTTACAGAAAACTTTACCATACGAATGATTACCCACTGTTTAAACTTTACTCTGTTTATGTGGTGTGTTTGCATCAATTGCAACTGTCAGCGCTGCTGTTATAGAAAATCAGATTGAAGAATTCAACAGTGCTGTGGTATAAAGTCATTTCTAATGCCTTGACTAATAGAGTTTGATTGTGTGAAGTTTGTCTCACAAGCCTATAGTTAATTGTCTGTGGATTTAAAAGTGAGAAAATGCACTAAATATGCAAGCTTCAGAAATTAAAAATGATTACATTTGAGGTAAGGGGGTAATTATGCGCATTTAATTTATGACCAAACTCTCACTTTAAGACATTCCGCAATAAAACCTCGCTCAGCTTCAGAGTGAAACAGGGAGAGAATATCTGTGTATGTATTCGTATCAGGTTGCATAGCATCACGCCTCACTGAACGTTTCCAGCATGCTTTTGTTTCAGTCTGAAGCCCTTTCTCAAACCCCAAAAGGTTTCAGATATTTTTGAGCCTTTTGAGCCTGGCAGTTTCCTTGAGAAGCCATTGGGGGTGGCACTGAGTTTCACTCAACCACCTGGAGAATACCTCAGTCTGGGCTGAGAATATTATTACTGCTGGGTTGAGTATACAGAAGAGGCTCAACAAGATGGAATCATGGAGGAACTCTAACAAAAACACTAACTCTAATTTTCTGTTCATGACACTGGCCACGTTTCCACCTGAGCCTATAATATAATATACAGCATATAATCTTAATATTTATTTAAAATTATTTTAAATCTCCATCATATCTATTCAGCTTTTTGTATATGCAAATTCAGAATTCATAAAACACAGGTAAATGTGAGCCCTATATATATATGCACCTGTGTAAAGGCACATGCATTTGGATAGACAGAAGATCTATGGAGTCTATAATGGTGTTTATGCAGGGTGTGTTGCTTCTGAGTGCATACTTGCATGATGCTCGCACTCGGCAAAAACAAGACCCCAAAATAACCAGGGTGTATTTTTGAGTCTTTTGTATCTCTGGTTTATTGTTCTGAAGTTCTGAAGTAAGATGCAAGTGGTAAACAACAGGGTCACAGGGTCACTAGGCCACATCTGGTCTCCATAGCTGATCCCAGTCCACCCCAAAACCAATCCTAAAGAAACGGCTATATTAATATTCGTCTACTTCTTAAGTTAATAAACGAGCATGAATGGTCTTTAGAAATGCCATGTTCCCTACATGATGTCACTACTTGATGAAGGAAGTTAGAGATCAGGATGGGAAGGTATGCAGTTAACAGATTTAACATGGAAGATTACTTCAGCAGTTCATGTTCCCAAATCTCATGGTCTGTCCGTGTTTCTGGATCTACCAGACTCATTCAAGTTGATGGATTATGATGCTGCTATTAATCTGTCTCATAGTAGATGGAGTCTGTTTATTCAAATTTAAAAATAAAGACAAAGAACCATGTCAAGTCTGATCTACTTCCTTTGGACCTTTCGAGGTAGCCAGCTCAAAATCTTCCTGCAGAGCTTCTTTTTCTTGACTTTACTCTTGCTTCCTGGCTCGATGTGACTGCTGGTCTGAGATGGTGACTGGTTCTGTTTTAGCAAGGTGAAAAAGGCGAGCATGTCCATGTTAACCCCCTCCCCGATCTTTCTCACCGGGGAGTCCAGAGGCTCTAAGACATCCCTGAATCGTCGCTCCTGCTGCCGGAAGTCATATTCCACACTGACAGAGAAAAAGATAAATAGAGAGAAGAATATTTCATCAACACAATGACATGGGAAATTCATTAAATGTATTTATATTGAAATATTTGGGGTGTGTTTAGTGATTAGAGTAAATGTTGGGCTAAAAGTGGTAGAATGCAATGTAGCTATATGGCGCAGCTGTTCTGAGTTATGGCAGAGACTCAGCTCAGCTAGTTATTGATCTACGAGATGATGGAGTTGGTGGAGTTGGTGATGGTATTAGCCTAAAATTTGAAGTGTTGGAGCCAGATCTGTTTGCGCAGAGTGTATAGATGAGGTGAGAGAAGTGGACAGATTAAAGGACTAAAGTGCCGCTGCATTGCTCTCTATAGGTAGAGATGAAGCAAGGCTACAGTAAATCCCACTGCACCACTGTCAGCATGTAGTTGAATGGCAAAACTCAAAATAAATCTTGGAGGGCAGTGAAGATCACATCTTAATTATGAATAATAATACAGTCTTTCACTGTGGATTTTTTCCTTTGTTAAAATCGGTTAAAAATCTTCCAAACTGGGTCTCCAGAAAGGTTAAAATCCTGATCATACCACTGTATCTGTGACCTGGAGACTGGGAGAGCCTTCCTTTCTCCCCTGCCAATCAGAGCAACACTTGCCAATAATGAGTGTCTGTTAGATCATGTATACAGAATCATGCAGGTAACATTCCTTCAAGCATGGTCAGCTTCCTATTAAACTGTGTTAGCAGTAATTTCTAGCTTTATGTTAGCCTTTGGCCCTAAGGTAGTTGTTGAGCAATAGACTAAACTCTGGCATCTGGTAGGAACTGGCTACAACTGAATCCCATTTTGTCAAGAAGTCAGGCTACCCTTGGATTTTTATGATGTTTACAGGATTTAACATAACCACAACTTTAGTTTGAAGAGTAGATGCTAACACATGATGTTAACTCTCACCTCATGGTCTAAAAATGGACATTTCCTAAATTCCATTCACATATTCTGTTCTGCACATGGTAAGGTCTTGTATATTTCATTTTTCCAACAACATCTGCTTAACTGATGGCATCACCAGGAATTGAATAACAGCATCAGGTTATGTAATAACTCAGCTTTCAAAAAGGGTCGAAATGCTGGATGCTTCGTAAAAAGTCTCGCTGGTGCTTCTGGCCCAGAACCAGGACTGACTCTGGCACCAGCACAGGACCCCTGATGGTAAAAAAGAGTTGAGTGGGCGAGCATATTTGTTGTCGTATCATAAGTTTGTGTGGAGTTGCAGGGCTGGGTGCCAAACGCTTGCCCTCAGGGAAACTGTGTCAGCTTTTGAGCTCTCACTCACCTGTAAATGATGCATGCCGTCTCCTGGCAGGTGGAGCAATCGCTTAAATCCTGGCCAGTTCTGAAACATCGGCGTCTGCAGAGACAAGCAACAGGAAATGGAGAGGAGAAAAATGAACCATAGAACGCTGTGTTTTTTTTTGAGCCTTCGAATCTTTTTCCTAATTGCTCTCAGGAGACAGTTAGAAAATGCTGAACTTTATCATACGGTGCACTACATTGCAGAAAAAAATGACTTGACTAGCAATTCTTAATATTATATTCAATCACCTCTACTCTTTCACTCGCCCTCCATATAAATCTTTTTGTCTCACCCTTTGCTCAGTGCATTGCTCATCTCCAGGTCTTGGATGATGTTGAGTAGGGTTGTGACTCGCTCCTGGTTGGCCTGCAGATTGGCTTCCACTTTATGCAGCCGCTTCTGAAGGTCCTGACTCCTGTTGCTCTCGGGGGAACTGCGTGACAGCAGAACCAAAGAGGGAGGGTGGTAGTGTGTGAGGGCATAGCCGCCATTTGAGACAGGTCCACTAACAGGTAAAACAATGCTCGTCTGTGATGCAGTCTCTAACTCTTGATGTAGTTGCGTGTTCTGGATCTGGTCTGAAGGCATAGAAGAAGAAAGTAGAAATGGGTTTGTCTTTGAATCTATATTTGTCCTTTTGTTTCCAGTGACTTCGATTAATAATTTAATTGATGGATGCAGTGGGTGGGTGTGAAAAGGTCTTGGAGGTTGGCATGAGAGTGAGCCCAAGGTGTTGGGTTCATGAGGTTTTATGGGGGCTGCAGGACTGGCAGGATGCTGAGGTGTGGATTGCTGGTGTACTGTTTGTGATTTTGAAGTTGCAAGAAGTTCACAGTTAGCTTGCACGTGGCTCCCACTGTCTGTGTCTGTGACAAATTCGCAACCTATTTTTGTAGCTGTCACAGTCTTGGTTGCTACCTTACAAGGAGATTTAGCAAAGCCCAAAGTTGTTGCTGATGATTTGCAAACTTTGTCCTCCAGTTTCTCTGGCACAGACTTAACACGAGCCTCTGATTGTGCAAGAGACCGACTCTGTGTGTCTGTTTTAGGGTTGTCCATACCGTATGTATGCATTTCCATAAACGCTTGAGTGATTGTAACTGTGTTGGACTGGGTTAAAAGACTCAGGGTTGTGGCAGGACATGGGTTAAGTGAGGTGCTGGTGTGGACATTCATGTTTGAGGTGTGTGAAGGGTTAGATGGTTGGCTCTTTAATATTCTATGGGGTTTGGCATCTGTATGTGGAAGAGAGCAGTGAAGTGGTACGGAAGGTTTGGAGTACAAGGCTGTGCAAAGTGATATGGCTGAGGATGTGTCAGTGGTCAGAGAGTGTGTTTGCGTAGGTTGATGTTTGGTGCAGTCTGTGGTGGATGTGGGTTTAGGATGCGTGTTGGAATAGATTTGCGATGCGATTTGAGGTTTAGCGCTTGGATTTGCATGCAAGCAGCTTGAAGGCCTTGTGTGTGTGTTTTGGACAGTCTCTAATCCATTTGAGACTTGGGTGTCTCTGCTAGGGTATGAAGTGCCGAAAGGTTTGGCGGTCTGTCCTAAGCTTTGATCCTTAATGATTATAGGTGAATGGATAGATGCTGAAGACTTTGGATGGATGTTAGCCTGGTTTGACAGAGCAACGTGTGAGGTGTGTGTCAGAATATTGCTGTGTGTGTGTGATTTTATCTTTGGTGTGGAGTCTGTGTCTTTCAGGGTGATGGACTGGGAGTCTGTCTTAAGGCTAGAATATTGTTGTGAGTATGGAGTGAGCATGGTGGGTCTTGATTCCTGGAGCGCGAGTGTGTGTGACAGTGATGCCGGCTTATGAGAGCAGAGGTCTGAGTGTGTGTGCATGCCTGTCTCCTGAATTGCACTCCCTGCCACTGTGTGCGTATATGCAGATGACATGTGACTAACTGGAGTGTCCCTGTGTATGTGTGGAAGGCCAAGGCCAGCGTATCTCCAGCTTGATTGATGTTTGGAGAGTTTTAACGCTTCTCCCTCCTGTGTGGATGATAATAGCTGGTTGCTATTTGAGTTAGGAGGAGGCCACGTCACCGCAGGGCCTCTGTTCATTTGCATAACTCTGTATTTCTCAGTCTCAGTGTTTGGAGGAGAAAGTGAGGATCCTGTTTCTTTTCCTGAAACCAGAGGAGCTGTAGGGCTAGATCTGAAGCTCTCTGAGCCAGCAGAACAGGGCAAAGTGGTGTCCCTGGCGGTGGTGAAGAGAACTGCAGCCACTGGATTCTGCCTCCCTCCACATTTGCTGCAAATCCTCAATGGGAATCTGTGAGGAGGTGAACATGGAGGAACCTTCCTCTTCCCAGAGTGTACTGTAGTTTTGAGCCGTAGAGTCGACGACTCCCCTTCACTGATGTCACTGCTGATCCCGTCCATCACCTCTGAGTTGACCACGCTGCCATTGGTGAAGCGGAATTCCTTCTTTCCTTTAACAGGTCCATTGGCTCGATGTGTGTTGGCTTGGATTGTCTGAGTGTCACAGTGCTTTTCAGCTTTATTGCCTTTACACACATCATCATCATCGTCCACACCTTGGAATGTCACACCCTTCTTTACTTTATTCTCAAGACTCCGGTGTTTAAATAAAGCACTCCTTTTTTGTCCTTTTTTGCCCTCCACTTCGACAGGGATGTGCCCATTGGGCGGCATGGCCGTCCTCTTTTCCGATTGGATGACAGCACGGCTCTCTTGGCAGCTCCGTATGGCTGGCGATGTTTGTACCCCAACGTTACACTGGTGAGCACAGGTAAGCCCTGCCTCTCCATTGGCTGTCCTCCAATCGCGAACTCCTACCAAAGCTGGCACTTCAGACACCGGCACTGGAGTGGCCAGATCAGCCGCCCGTCTTCCCATCGCCACGGCAACCAGCTCAGCAAGACTCCGGAGCAGAAATCATGCCATTCGGCCGTGGTGGTACATCTGAGGGAAAAGGACAAAGTTACAATGAGAGTCGACTTCTGACTATGTAGCGCTCAAGGGCTGATAAAGTGACAAGGGCACTTGCTTTGTGCCCTTGTTCCCTTGTGCACGAATGAACAGCTTGGCTTTGTGCTGCAGATAAGCGTTTGTGTGAATACTGATCAGCAAGCTTGCTTCCAGAATAAAAAATCGCCCGAGCGTAATAATCAGATGAGCCCGTATCAGTCTATACTGGCCTAGGTGAATGTGCCAAGTGATTCTGATGAGTGCGCTTGTTTTCGGGAAACACATTTGTCCGGCGTGTGAATGAACAGCTTGGCTTGTGATGCATGGAACTCTATGAATACTGATCAGCGAGCTTGCTTTGCAGAATGAAAAATCACCATTGCATAACAATCAAATCACTGTATATCAATCGATACTGGTCTCGGTAAATGTGCCAAGCGATTCCAAAACACAGATATGAATGTAAAACTAATGATTACAATGTAAACAAGTCTAGTGATAAAAAGCTAGGGAACTGATACACTCTTAGTACTGAGGTCTTTTGTAGATTTAGGTCATTGAAAAGAATCTTTTAAGGTATAAATTTGGACCTTAACGACCAACAGGGCATCTCTGAGGGTACGTTTAAATTCACTTTTCCTGTTTATACTTTAGGGGGAAAAAAGCATACCTGATATGTGAAATGTGATACAGTTATGCCAAAGTTAGAGTAATATTTCTTCATAAAACAAGTGAAATATGCTTCAGCTGCTACTTTACCTCCTTGTTTTGGAGCCTATGACCTGAACATCAATCAGTCCATTGATTTTGCAAGGTATTCCCTGTGAAGGTGACTGATGAGAGAAAATGCATGGGTAGTAAACTCTGTGAAACTATCTGTGACTGAATGTCAGGAATAGCGATCCAGATTAATAAGTGTATTTACACAGCATGACAGGTAAATGGTGTGTGTGTGTGTGTGTGTGTGTGTGTGTGTGTGTGTGTGTGTGTGTGTGTGTGTGTGTGTGTGTGTGTGTGTGTCCATGTCCGCTTGGTGCTCTCTGGCATTGGCATTGTGCCCGACTGCCTGCTGTCCTCTCCTTAATTTAGCTTACCTTAAGCAGGTGGGTAATTTATGCATTAATGGTAACGACTTCATTAAACCCTGACAAAACAGAGAGGAATCAGGGAACGACAGCGAAATTTACTGATGCTTGAGAAATTTACTGACGCATAACTCGCAGCAGGAGTTTTTTTCTTTAGGATAAAAGAAAGAGACCTGGTACCTGCTGTTGTGGGGGCGGGGGTTGAGATGCTCTTGAGCCGTATATCACACCTCATAGCTGCAGTGGGATGTTATACAGTACAGCCTCTTCACATTTACTCACTTTGTGCAATAACTCGAGCAACCACTCTTCCTCATCCTCATTCTCAACCCTGCCCCCTCCTTCCCTCCCTCTGTCCCATCCTGCGTCCAATGTCTCTGCGTAAAACACCCCTGTCCCCGTGGGCGCTGCTCTATCCATCTCCTGATGTCATGCGTGTACATGTCAAGTCGACTCGTCATCTCAGAAAATCTCAGAAAAAAAAGCAAAAGCTCCAAACTCCAAAGTCCACCCAGCCTGGGGCTCTTGCTGCTTTCTGAACCCAATTAGCTGCACTGCTTTAATACGATCACCTGATTTATATGCGATGCGACAGCCAAACACTGAAACTTTGCACCATCTCAGATCAGGCATCTTTCCAAAACGTACCTGCGTTGAGCATGGAGAGAAGCATCCTCTTCCTCATGCCATGGATCTGAGGATCCATTCCGGAGAATAAAGGAGCCAGGAATCTCACATGATTAGAGCGGAAGAGCAGTCTCGCCTCATGTGTGCTCTGGTCATAGGGAGTGAGAAAAGCGGCATCCATGCTCAAAAAGACTCTGATCCCCGTCTTCTCCCCCTCCTCGTCTTTCCTCTCCTGGTTTGTTTTGATCCTCTCGCTCCTTTACATGCTGAAGCAGCAAGAGATATCGATCCGCATCCTCTGACTTGCACACTCTCTCTCTCTCTCTCTCTCTCTCCCTCTGTCTCAGTATTTCTCTTTTCCACACGCTCTTCTACCTACCCTCCCGCTTGCCCTCCCTCATTCCCTCATTTCAGCTGAAATTACGGAGCCTCTGACCTATCATTGGATGTGGGTCTATGTGTGAAAGAGGGCATGAAGAGGCAGAGAGAGAAGCAGCACAAAAAACAGAGAGAGAGAGAGAGAGAGAGAGAGAGAGGTAAGGGGCTATGTGAAAAGTACCAACAAGAAAGAGAAACAGACAATCAAATGATGCTTAGGGATGTCCATATTTTCTTATTTACTCTAAAAACAAAACATCTTTCCTTCTTTCTTGCTCTCTCTGTTATTTCCATGTCATAAATGAAAGATTTCCCACGTTTACATTATTTACTACAGTCACATTAATACACTTCAGCATTAAGTAAGGAATGAAATCACTATGTGTTAATACAGTAATCAGCATCCAGGTAGTATGATGAAGTGTGTTTACCACAAAGTGTAAACTCCTCTGTCCGAAGATGTCGGAAAACCAAAAGTTACAGCTTTAACTGTTACAAAGCACTGACACTGGAGACTCCTTACATAAATGTTATATAGAATATTGTAGGTTGTTAAGGTTATGTAAATCAGTAAATGTTAGTTAAAGAAACCGTGATATAAAGCATTATTAATACTCGTGATAACTCAGTATATGGCTGTAGAGCATCAGAATTATTGTGCAAGATATTTATATAAACACAGAATTTCGTGGAGTTTTATTGTGATTGTTGCCGACAAAAATGCTTGATTTTGATTGCTGTGAATTTTTTCAAAATTTGTGATGCAAATTGCAGAATATTTTATGCTTTTTTAAATTTATTTATTTATTTATTTATTTATTTATTTATTTATTTATTAGAAAACTACTTCAATTGGCAAAATCGGCTCAATGACCGATATGATGACATCACGTAACATGTCTTGGCCCAAATCTGCTGAAAATCTGTGTTAATTTTGAAAAATTGCAAGCTCAATTTACCCACCCATTTCGGCTCATGGACACTGTAAAATAAAACTAGCATGAACCTCCGTACTTGTGCTAGCATTATTTCCTGTGCTTATTGCATCACTTTGAAATAACAATGTTACCTTTTAGAGTTTGGCAATGACATTTCTGCTGGCTTCAATACCTCCCCACCCCCACCCCCCGAAATTAAATTGTGGCTCACAAAAAATAAGTTTAGAAGAAAGTTATTGAAATCTTTTTTTCTAAACATTTTAGCGTAATTGTATTGTATTTTGTTCTAATGTTCGACATTTCTGTAAATGAACTATCCGAAATTCCGAGATCGACCACTAGATGTCAGTGTTGTCTATTAAAAAAATGGCACTATGTAAGAAAGGTGATTTCTACATATTTCTACGTTCTAAGATCTAAGCATGCTTGTAAAGCAAAATCTCTCTGCTTGAGTGAATAATATTAGAAGTGAGACATAATCTCAGTATAAAAGTGTAGGGTAATAAAGAAATATGCAGTAATTATACTGTTTATGAAGAGTATAATACTAGGAAAAATATTGTATATGTTTGATTATATAATAATAATAATAATAATAATAATAATAATAATAATAATAATAATAATAATAAGGCTAACAAAATCAGCTGCATTATTGTCCTAGCAGAAAAATAATCAACACCTTTTGTCCAATCAGAAACCAAAATTCTCCGGATCTATTCAAATTCAATTTTGCCTTTCATTATTGTATTTATTTCATTTGAAAAGTTGCTATTATACTTATAAAGAAAATCATTATCTTATTGGGCAATGTGAAGCTGTTTTCTTACTCTATAATGTAATAAATTATTGTAAATATTTCTTACTGTTATGTGTATGAAATTGGTGAAATTGATGTATTATTTTGCTTATTAATTTTGTTTGTGATCACAGCCACACGTTCGTGGTTGGATTAGGATATCAAGGGAACTACCAGCCTGTTAGTTTCAGTAACATGTTAACAAAATGTTTCTCATGAACATGCTTAAAACTATTACTGTTTGGCCTTCTTTTTGTTTTTATCTGCAGGTATTTTCAAAGGACCAATGAGACGAATACCTTTCTGCCTTTAGGACTGGCAGCATGTACTTGATCAGAATGAAATGTGTTAAGAATGGGGAGGAAGTTTTGACACTGTTTGGCTTTCCTGGTGCAACCCATGAGTCTGTGAGCAAATCTGTAACTCTGTTACTGGAGCAGGGCGATGAATTTAGTTAACGCTTGTGGCCAACTATCGGATTTCAGATGGTGGCCACATGTGCAACACTTCCAGTGGCTTTCTGCTTTTCCAATGTAATTATATGCAAAGATAAAACATGGGCGTAGTTTGTCTTGCAATTTGTTAGCCACACATGCAAGGGGGGTTACATTTGAGGTCTGATCTGATCAGCAAGACCTGTAAGAAGCATCAGATAACTAGCTTTAGAGAAGCAAATGAATGCAACATGCACTGGGACCTCGTGATGGTTGGTGTAGACAATGAAGTGATGGACTGCAGAGTCTGTATTATTCCCACCTAGATGATGTCCACCTCTATGATGAGTGGTAGAGCAAGATCTGGTTGATGGAGAGTCTGTTGCATTCACTGTAGAATACCAGGTGAGAGGATAAGAGTGCAACTGACTTTTCTAGACTTTATGTTTAAGTTTGTGTTACAGAAGTCACTTCAGCGTGTGACCTACATTCTCCTCCAGGCTGCCATGCAGCATCACGTGGTATTCATAGTGTCTGGTGGCCATCGAGAAGTCAGTCTTCTGTTTTTACCCCTCCCAGATGCGTATAAGGTTGTATCTTCTCCTCATGAAAAGCTTGCCGAAAATACTCTATTCAGGTGTTGCAGTGCAGCCAGCACTAAAGTCAGAGAGTAAAGGAATTTCTTTGTTACTTGGTTCAATCCAAGGTAATCAATAGTAAGTTCCCTTCCAAGAAAAATCTGGCTGATGTGATCCATGCATGGCTGACTGAACCCTTACCTCAGGGCCTCCTTGATGTACAGTGGGGGAAAAAAGTATTTGATCCCCTGCTGATTTTGTACGTTTGCCCACTGACAAAGAAATGATCAGTCTATAATTTTAATGGTAGGTGTATTTTAACAGTGAGAGACAGAATAACAACAAAAAAATCCAGAAAAATGCATTTCAAAAAAGTTATAAATTGATTTTTTTTGTTTGTTTGTTATTCTGTCTCTCACTGTTAAAATACACCTACCATTACAATTATAGACTGATCATTTCTTTGCCATTGGGCAAACGTACAAAATCAGCAGGGGATCAAATACTTTTTCCCCACACTGTACTCCTCCATAGTAATGGACAAAGGATAAATTCAAGAACTGCCCCTGGCAGCAGGTTAAATGTGCAATCCCAGTCTGAGCAACATGGAGACCTGCTGATTATCTCCTCTCTCGACCAGTTTATCCTGAGGAAGGCCTAGGATGACAGACTGTCAAGGTAAATCAATGATATACAGTGAAAGAGACAGTACAATGTGTACAGTCAGTGGTAGGGTTTGGAACTGGACTCTCCCTGAACCTAGTGGACTACCATCTATCCCCTGGACATGGAGCATGATCTTACGGGGCTTTACAGTCTCAGTCCAGATGTTCAGTGATAAAACTACCACAGAGCTAATTATGACTGCAGCATTCAAAATAACACCATGCTATCTCACTCTCCATCTCAGAGTAAATAAAATGTGTTTGACAGACTTGTTATATATAGTGTAATCTTGTAATAACTGCTATTTATTGCTGATGTAGTTCCGTTTCCTGGTCTCATCCTGCTGACTTTCTGGATTAGAGTCTGTGCAGGTTAAGGAACTTGGTCTTGCTTTTGCATGTGCCTTAGAACCAAATTTTTTAACTGCATGTTTTGCTGCCATTGTATATCTACAGTGGAGTTTGTTTTGTTTTGGCTCTTCATGAATAAGTTTGTAAGGAGTGTTTTGTAGTTTATATTTGGTCAAGGCAACTGGCAACAGTCAGTTTAATATTTAAGGCCTTTTTATGGCTGTGCATACAAACCAGACTCTGGATGGTATAAGGTTTTCATGGTGGAATTCCTACTAGTGGTAAGTAGTCAACACCCTACTCTCTGGCTGGAGCAACAAAAAGCAACTTTTATAAACTAATTGTGAATAATTGTGTTAAATGTAGCTTTGCAAATCCCATAAATGACCATGAGGTGTTACGAAGGTTGGGTAGTAAATTTAATCACGTGTGACTAATCCACTGAAGCTCTTTTCCATTTTTTTCCCCAGGTTCTTGCAGCTGTTCCAGGCAGGTTGAATGAAATAAATGAAATGTTAATAGTTAATCAAATGGAATGGACTGCAAAGAACTCATATACTACCATATACACCCGTGTCCAAAAGTTTTGAGAATGACACAAATATTAATTTTCACAAAGTCTACTGCTTCAGTGTTTTTAGATCTTTTTGTCAGATGTTACTAACTGTTACTGAAGTATAATCACAAGCATTTCATAAGTGTCAATGGCTTTTATTGACAATTACATGAAGTTTATGCAAAGAGTCAATATTTGCAGTGTTGACCCTTCTTTTTCAAGACCTCTGCAGTTCGCCCTGGCATGCTGTCAATCAACTTCTGGGCCACATCCTGACTGATGGCAGCCCATTCTTGCATAATCAATGCTTGGAGTTTGTCAGAGTTTGTGGGTTTTTGTTTGCCCCCCGCCTCTTTAAGATTTACCACAAATTGTCAATGGGATTAAGGTCTGGGGAGTTTCCTGGCCATGGACCAAAAATGTCGATGTTTTGTTCCCCGAGCCACTTCGTTATCACTTTTGTCTTGTGGCAAGATGCCCCATCATGCTGGAAAAGGCATTGTTCGTCACCAAACTGGTCTTGGATGGTTGGGAGAAGTTGCTCTCTGAGGATGTTTTTGTACCATTCTTTATTCAAGGCTGTGTTCTTATGCAAAATTGTGAGTGATCCCACTCCCTTGGCTGAGAAGCAACCCCTCACATGAGTGGTCTCAGGATGCTTTACTGTTGGCATGACACAGGACTGATGGTAGCGCTCACCTTTTCTTCTCCGGACAAGCTTTTTTCCAGATGCCCCAAACAACCGGAAAGGGGATTCATCAGAGAAAATGACCCAGTCCTCATCAGTCCAATCCCTGTATTTTTGCAGAATAGCAGTCTGTCCCTGATGTTTTTCCTGGAGAGAAGTGGCTTCTTTGCTGCCCTTCTTGACACCAGGCCATCCTCCAAAAGTCTTCGCCTTACTGTGTGTGCAGACGCACTCACACCTGCCTGCTGCCATTCCTGAGCAAGCTCTGCACTGGTGGTGCCCCGATCCCGCAGCTGAATCAACTTTAGGAGACGGTCCTGGCACTTGCTGGACTTTCTTGGGCACCCTGAAGCCTTCTTCACAACAGTTGAACCTCTCTCCTTGAAGGTCTTCATGATCCTATAAATGGTTGATTTAGGTGCAATCTTACTAGCAGCAATATCCTTGCCTATGAATCCCTTTTTGTGCAAAGCAATGATGGCTGCACGTGTTTCCTTGCAGTTAACCATAGTTAACAGAGGAAGAATAATAATTTCAAGCACCACCCTCCATTTAAAGCTTCCAGTCTGTTATTCTAACTCAATCAGCATGACAGAGTGATCTCCAGCCTTGTCCTCGTTAACACTCTCACCTGTGTTAACGAGAGAATCACTGACATGATGTCAGCTTGTCCTTTTGTGGAAGGGCTGAAATGCAGTGGACATGTTTTTTTGGGATTAAGTTCATTTTCATGGCAAAGAGGGACTTTGAAATTAATTGCAATTCATCTGATCACTCTTCATAACATTCTGGAGTATATGCAAATTGTCATCATAAAAACTGAGGCAGCAGACTTTGTAAAAATTAATATTTGTGTCATTCTCAAAACTTATGGCCACGGCTGTAGACCTCATCCAAAATGTTTTGGGGTAAATCAGACCAGGTGGTTGGTCTTGAAAAAGCAACTGCAAAGCATGCTGGGAACTGCTTCATGATCCTCTTTATTAATGTTTAACTAATACGGCTATATGATGTTGAAGTTGCCATCAAGGTGTGTTCCAGAATCTCCTCAACAATGAAGCCTACGGTCATAGTCTTGGTTCTGCTTGTGTCCCTGACCGGAACTGCAGCGCTTCTTGATGATCAGACTGAAGTTAAACCGGAAACATTGAGCGAAAATGAGAAATACTGCCAAGTGCATGTGTGCAAGGAGTTGTAAGATCTGAGAGAAGCGATGACAGAGCTGAAAATCCAACTGCAGGACAATAAACAGCAGGTGGAGCATCTCAAGATTGAGAATGAAGGTAAATAATCAGAAAGCAGTGCTGAAAAATGCAGAGAATGCTTTATCGTTAAAGGTTAACATGTTATTATATGCGTACAATTCCAGGTTTAAAACAGAGATTGGCATCGACTGAGTACGCTGTGGAAAATATAAAAGAAGAACATGCAAGTAAGCAACGCTACACATTCCAGGAATGTAAAATAAAACATGTAATGCTTATAGTAGCTCTATATATCGTTATGTTTATATGTTTATAATTAATCACTGCATAACCCTGGGAATATTTGATATTGCTTACAATATTGTGTTTAGTGTATTTAGTGATGTTTTCATGGACATGCATGAATAGTCATCTTCTGCATCACATTCTGCTTTTGTGAAAGGCGATGCAGTTTACTACCTGTATATTGTAATTATTTGTTATTGCTATTATCTGTATGGGTTGTCATTCTTAGGGTGTAGGGGGTGTCAGGGATGGGTAGTACCTCTGACGGGAGGGCATGTGGTGCTCCCCGAGTAGCTCTCCCGCTTTGGGCTCCACCTGATACTCAGCTCTCACCAGTGGCTGCCCGTTGCTGTCTGCATGCAACAGCAGCCACACCCCGGGCAACGGCTTCCACTGGCCGGCAAAACCTGGTGAGGGTAGCCGCAGGGTCTCAAACCCTCGGTGACTCAGGGCTTGTCTACCTACGCATGCGAAGACTGGATCCGGCGGACTACGCGGAGGAAACCACCAGACTGGTCCAATGGGCAGGAAGGCGGACCCAGCAAAGCGTCGTGGAGCGCAAATAGGGCACAGTGAGACACAAAGGACACTGTTGACCATCCACTGCATCCCAACCTATCTCCAGTCGTCTCGACTTGTCTTGCCACTGGATCCTGATAAGAAGGGACGAGAGAGTGAGGCTGACGACCTGCGCAACTCTTCCTCACTATAATCCAATTCACGCGCGAGTCAAGACATCACAGCAAAAAGTCCTGTGGCGACAGTCGAGTGGCGAAGCAGCAGGTTTGGATACAGTGGAAGCTGTAGCCACAGACCTGCACACAGGCGGCCCAGGCCATCGGGTCGTTCTCTACTGGAATGAAGTAGCAGTGGAGTCCGGCAGCCCCCTGGGTGTCTGAGCAGCCCTCTTCAGGATCGCTCTGCTCACCTCCACAGCATGAGGAAGGGGCTAGAAAAGGTGCCCTAAAAATAGCCTGCTTCATCACACCCTGGCCTGCATACCGCGGCAGGCGGGGATCCCAACCACGCGGTCGAAACACTAAGAAAACTTCGGTGACACCACTCACCTTCGGCACATGGAATGTGCGCACCCTCATGGACAACTCTAAGGCTGACAGACCTGAGAGACGGACAGCACTTGTCGCATGCGAACTTGATCGGTACAACATACATATCGCAGCTCTGAGCGAAACCAGGCTCGCGGATGAAGGTCAGCTAACAGAGGCTAAGGCAGGATACACATTCTTCTGGAGTGGACGCAGTAGCGAAGAGCGTCGCGAAGCAGGGGTGGGCTTTGCCATCAGATCGAACCTGATCAACAAGCTAAGCAGCCTCCCTAAAGGACTCAACGAGCGGCTCAATCATATGCGGCTCGTCCTCAAAGGAAAGCGCCACGCCACCATCATCAGTGCGTATGCCCCCACCATGACAAATCCCGAAGAGACCAAAGACAAGTTCTATGAAGACTTGGAGACTCTCATAACGTCTGTACACAGGGAAGACAAGCTCATAATTCTTGGAGATTTTAATGCCAGAGTTGGTACAGATTGTCAGGCATGGAAGGGAGTCATTGGGAGAAACGGAGTCGGCAAAAGCAACAGTAACGGACATCTCTTACTGAAGACCTGTGCAGCGCACGACCTCCTCATCACCAACACAGTCTTCCGTTTACCAAACCGTAATAAGATGTCTCGGATGCACCCACGCAGCAAGCACTGGCACCTTATTGACTATGTCATAGTCAGGAGACGGGACAGGCAGGATGTCAGGGTGACAAAGGCCATGTGTGGTGCAGAATGCTGGACTGACCACAGACTCATCATCTCCAAAGTCAACATGCGCATCCAGCCTATGCGGCGCCCTCAAGGCAAAAAGGCTAACAAGCGACTGAACGTGACCAAGCTGGAACAGCACTCTGTGCGTCAAAATCTCTGTGAGGACCTGGACAGCAAGCTGAGCCAACTCAACCTAGGCTCAAACAGCGCAGAAGAGGACTGGACAGCCTTCCGGGACACAGTGTATAGCACTTCTCTCACTCATCTGGGCCAGAATACTCGCAAACACCAGGACTGGTTCGATGAAAATGATGAAGTGATCCAGAAGCTGCTTGACGAGAAGCGCCAAGTCCACAGAGACTTTCAGCAAGACACTTCGTCTGCCCCCAAAAAAGCAGCTTTCAAATCCATCAAAGGCAAGGTGCAGGCAAAGCTAAGAGAAATGCAGGACTCTTGGCTCAGCAACAAGGCAGACAAGATACAGAAGTATGCTGACAGCAACAACTCCAAGCGCTTCTACGATGCCCTCAAGACCATCTATGGGCCACAGTCCTCTGGTACTTCTCCATTGCTAAGTGCAGATGGAACCACTCTGCTCACTGAGAAAAAAGCAATCCTGGAAAGATGGGCAAATCACTTCAACAACGTTTTGAATATGCCCTCCTCCATTAATGACGAAGCCATCGCTCGCATGCCACAGGTCGACATTAATACATCCCTGGCAGAGCCTCCAACAGAATCAGAAGTACAGAAAGCAATTAAGCTGCTCTCTAATGGCAAGGCTCCCGGCTCCGACTCCATCCCAGCTGAAATTTACCAGGCAGGAGGACCAGTCCTGGTACACAAGCTAACTGAGCTCTTCCAAACTATGTGGCAACAGGAAGTCATCCCCCAGGAACTCAAGGATGCCTCCATTGTCCATCTCTACAAGAGGAAAGGAAATAGGCATTCTTGCGATAACCACCGTGGAATCTCACTCCTTGCCATTGCCGGCAAGATCCTCGCTAGAGTCCTCCTAAACCGACTCATACAGCACATGGAAGACAGACACCTGCCAGAGAGTCAATGTGGCTTCAGAAAAGGGCGTGGGACAGTTGACATGATCTTCGCCGCCCGTCAACTCCAGGAGAAGTGTCAGGAACAGAACAGAGATCTCTACACGACGTTCGTTGACCTGACCAAAGCCTTCGACACTGTCAGCCATGAAGGACTCTGGAAGATCATGAGAAAGTTTGGCTGTCCAGACAAGTTCATCAACATGGTACGTCAGTTCCACGATGGCATGCTTGCTCGAGTACTGGATGACGGCGATTCCTCTGATGCATTCCCAGTCACCAACGGAGTCAAGCAGGGCTGTGTTCTCGTGCCTACGCTCTTCAGCATGATGCTTTCGGCGATGCTGTCAGATGCTTTCTGCAATGACGAAGAAACCAACATTAAGATCAGGTTCAGGACCGATGGTAAACTGTTCAATCTACGGAGGCTACAAGCAAAGACCAAGGTGGAAGAGGACTCTGTGTGCGACTTCCTGTTCGCAGATGACTGTGCTCTCAATGCCGTCACAGTGGACAAGATGCAGCAGAGCATGAACTGCTTTTCCGCTGCCTGCAAAAGCTTTGGTCTCACCATTAGCACCAAGAAGACCGAAGTCCTACACCAACCCGCCCCGCAGAAACCATATGTAGAACCGGTCATCACCGTGGAAGGAGAACCCCTGAAAACTGTAGACACGTTCACTTACCTTGGCAGCACGCTTTCCAGATCAGTGAACATCGATGATGAAGTTGAATTGCGGATAGCCAAGGCGAGCTCAGCATTTGGACGGCTACGTGTGTCAGTGTGGGAGAGGAGAGGCATCAAGTTGGCCACCAAGGTGAAAGTGTACAGAGCAGTTGTACTTCCCACCTTACTGTATGCTTGTGAGACATGGACAGTCTATGCACGTCATGCCAAGAAACTACACCGCTTCCACATGAACTGTCTGAGAAAGCTTCTAAAAATCTCCTGGCAAGAAAAAGTTCCAGACACAGAGGTACTCTCTAGAGCCGATCTTCCCAGTGTCCACACCTTGCTAAGGAAAGCTCAAGTCAGATGGGCAGGACACCTGGTTCGGATGCCTGACACACGCCTCCCCAAGAGGCTCTTCTATGGTGAACTAGCAGAAGGCAAGCGCTCACACGGAGGTCAGAGAAAACGCTTCAAGGACACACTCAAAGCTGCTCTCAAGAGCTTTGAGATCAACCCCAACACCTGGGAGACAGTAGCGCTAGACCGACCAACCTGGCGCTGCCGCACAAGCCAAGGTGCCACCGCATACGAGCAAAGCAGGACTGTTGAGGCTCAAAGGAAACGCGAGCTGCGAAAGTCCAGAGCTAACATCTTGCCCTCAGCTACAGCAGACCACATATGCCCGACATGCGGCAGAGCCTTCCGTGGTCAAATCGGACTTATCAGCCACAGCCGGACACACCCTACCCTATCTTCTTCACTACCTATGTGATGTCCTTGGTCATCGTCGACAATGACGGATGAACATCATCATTATCATGGGTCGTGATGGTTGTGTTCCTCTGATAATTTATTAACCGGCGACTTTCTGATCTCAGACAGACCAAAGGTGGCATTCTCAGCCGGGTCAGGATATAAGGGGAACTACGGACCATTTAACACAGATGTCAACATGGTCTTCAGTAATGTGTTAACAAATGTCGGAAACGCCTACAATGCAAACACCGGTACTTCCTCATGAACATACAGAAATCATCCTTTCATGTACTGCATATTTGTGAAGATGCACTGTAGATCTGTAACACATTTGTCCTTTTTATTTCCAGGTGTTTTCAGGGCACCAGTGAAAGGCATCTACCACTTCACCTTTACTGTGTTTGGGCTTAGAAACTCATATTATATTGGGGCAAAATTTTTTAAGAATTAACACTTGTATTTTCAAGCACATGACATTCCTAAAGGAAATCACGAGTCTGTGACGAGATCTATCAACCTGTTACTGGAGCAGGGTGACGAGGTTTATTTAAAGCTCCAGTCGAACTATCAGCTTTACGATGATGGAAACATCTACAACACTTTTGATGGGTTTTTGCTTCTCCCTGTGTAAAGCAGTGGCCTAACTGATAGTATGGTATATTTTAAAAGCAAACGGTATATATTAAAGAAATCAATTGGTATAGGTTAAACAATCAAAAGGGAGAGCCAATCATGTGTGATCAATGTATGAGATATAAGAAAGAAATCAGTATATTACACTGAAATCAAAATATTAAACTAAAAATACAAATGTATCACTTTCATCTAGGTTTGCTCTGTTATTTCTCAGAAAGAACTTACACTCTGTACCTGCATAGGGACATTGAGTTCAAGGGTGTATCTTTTTACCAACTTGATGTTAGTGATTTCTTAAGATGTATTGTTGAAATCCATGACGTAAATCAGTACAATAAAAACTTTTTAAAAAAGCAAGCTGGCCGAACTTTTATACACAATTATATATAAGATATGAAGAAAGAACTGACTGGCAAGAGTGTTGTGAAAATGACCTCAGATGCGGAACACAGGAGGAGGTAACAAGATAATGATGTTTGTTGTACAGATGTCTGTTTAAAATGAGATGGAAGTTTATCGGCAAGTAAGTTTGTAAATTTAGTTATCATGCTGTGAATTTCTCATACCATCCCACCCCTAGATGTCACTACACATTATTACAAAAAAAAAACCCCAAAAAGCAAAAAAGCACACAATAGAAATAAGAAGGTAAATAAATAACCTGAGGTCATTTGTTTTGTTCATAGAAATCGGTGAAGACCACACAGTTATTATTTAAGCCCTGATAAATAAAAACATAGAACTGAATGAGGGTGTATTTCATTTGTCATGACTGTAAACTCCATCCCCCACATCACACGGTATATACTTTCTGGAAATGATGACAGCAAATTGTGGTGGGACGTTCTTCACCAGAAATGAGTGGAGCAATTCAGTAACTTCTCTAATTATTATAAAAGGAAAGAATTCAGCTTTGTGTTGCAGAAACTGAATGAGGGTGTATTTCATTGCAAGCTCCTCCAAATATTGTGGAGTATGTGATATGATTTTGCATTAATTCCTGCAAAATTGCAAAATCTCTAAATCCTGGAGAGACTGATATAATAAATGGAGAGAAATTAAAAAGGATCCTTCTGATGCATTTTTAAAAACAAACAAACAAAAAAACAAATTCCTCTACACGGAGTCTGCAAAGTAACACACTTGCTTTGCCAACTTTCTGTAAACTCATATAAACTCTTATTAGTGAGAGAGAAAGAGAGGTTCTTGATGCTGATTGTTAGTTCACTGTTGCTTTAGGTTAATATTTATCACTGTGAGTAAAGGATGAGTGTTGTAAATATTATTTGTCTTTAGATGTCTTGAGTCCTTCAATGTAAGCCCATCTACCAAACCATCCACGTGGCAGTTTCACAGAGATTAATACTAATCAATCTATGGATGTGTTGTACAATAAGGAAGCTTTGTGAAGATTTTTCTTTCATTAAAATGTTGGTTCATTAATGTTTACCACAGTTTGTGTACAAACCATGTTTACACTGACACTTTGCTCCCACCTGGTGGGCTGTTTCAATTTAATTAAACTTTTCTTTATGTTCTTATATACAGTGTAGGCAGAAAGGTGTAGCCAGAACCACTGGTACTTTGAATATATGAATAGGCACCTATGGATGTCCTTCATGCCTTAAAGTTAACTGTCCATTACACACACAAGAAATTTGAAATGATTAGTGACATGGATAATGTGATTATCTGCATATGGCTTCCAGGATATGTGTGTGTGTGTGTGTGTGTGTGTGTGTGTGTGTGTGTGTGTGTGTGTGTGTAGGTGTGGGTGTGTGTGTAGGTGTGGGTGTGTGAGAGGATAAAATTAATATACCCAGAATTCTGAGCTAATCTTGAAGTCAAGCCGACTCACACAAGGTCAGTGATTATGAATGTTAATCACTTTGGATTGGATAAGACAAAAACTGTGTATGTCTTCATTTCAGGCTGAAAAGCAACAAAATGTGATTATTTTAATGGGGGTTGATTCTTTTCTATACCCACTGTACATTATATTAATATTAATTATTTTGTTGCACGATTAATGAATTGTTCATTAATAGACCAAGCAATTATTTATTCTACTTAACTATAGGTCTTTCTGCTTTTCTGCATGCGATGATATACAGAGAGAATACATGGATGGTAGCTACACAGTGTTCATGTCATCACTACAAGTATCAAGATTCAGACACTGGCTGGCTGTATCAATTTACCCACCCATTTCAGCTCATGGACACTGTAAAATAAAACTAGCATGAACCTCCGTACTTGTGCTAGTATTATTTCCTGTGCTTATTGCATCACTTTGAAATAACAATGTTACCTTTTAGAGTTTGGCAATGACATTTCTGCTGGCTTCAATACCTCCCCACCCCCACCCCCAGAAATTAAATTGTGGCTCACAAAAAATAAGTTTAGAACAAAGTTATTGAAATCTTTTTTTCTAAACATTTTAGCGTAACTGTATTGTATTTTGTTCTAATGTTTGACATTTCTGTAAATGAACTATCCGAAATTCCGAGATCGACCAATAGATGTCAGTGTTGTCTATTTAAAAAAAATGGCACTATGTAAGAAAGGTGATTTCTACATATTTCTACGTTCTAAGATCTAAGCATGCTTGTGAAGCAAAATCTCTCTGCTTGAGTGAATAATATTAGAAGTGAGACATAATCTCAGTATAAAAGTGTAGGGTAATAAAGAAATATGCAGTAATTATACTGTTTATGAAGAGTATAATACTAGGAAAAATATTGTATATGTTTGATTATATAATAATAATAATAATAATAATAATAATAATAATAATAATAATAATAATAATAATAAGGCTAACAAAATCAGCTGCATTATTGTCCTAGCAGAAAAATAATCAACACCTTTTGTCCAATCAGAAACCAAAATTCTCCGGATCTATTCAAATTCAATTTTGCCTTTCATTATTGTATTTATTTCATTTGAAAAGTTGCTATTATAGTTATAAAGAAAATCATTATCTTATTGGGCAATGTGAAGCTGTTTTCTTACTCTATAATGTAATAAATTATTGTAAATATTTCTTACTGTTATGTGTATGAAATTGGTGAAATTGATGTATTATTTTGCTTATTAATTTTGTTTGTGATCACAGCCACACGTTCGTGGTTGGATTAGGATATCAAGGGAACTACCAGCCTGTTAGTTTCAGTAACATGTTAACAAAATGTTTCTCATGAACATGCTTAAAACTATTACTGTTTGGCCTTCTTTTTGTTTTATATATCTGCAGGTATTTTCAAAGGCCCAATGAGCCGAATACCTTTCTGCCTTTAGGACTGGCAGCATGTACTTGATCAGAATGAAATGTGTTAAGAATGGGGAGGAAGTTTTGACACTGTTTGGCTTTCCTGGTGCAACCCATGAGTCTGTGAGCAAATCTGTAACTCTGTTACTGGAGCAGGGCGATGAATTTAGTTAACGCTTGTGGCCAACTATCGGATTTCAGATGGTGGCCACATGTGCAACACTTCCAGTGGCTTTCTGCTTTTCCAATGTAATTATATGCAAAGATTAAACATGGGCGTAGTTTGTCTTGCAATTTGTTAGCCACACATGCAAGGGGGGGTTACATTTGAGGTCTGATCTGATCAGCAAGACCTGTAAGAAGCATCAGATAACTAGCTTTAGAGAAGCAAATGAATGCAACATGCACTGGGACCTCGTGATGGTTGGTGTAGACAATGAAGTGATGGACTGCAGAGTCTGTATTATTCCCACCTAGATGATGTCCACCTCTATGATGAGTGGTAGAGCAAGATCTGGTTGATGGAGAGTCTGTTGCATTCACTGTAGAATACCAGGTGAGAGGATAAGAGTGCAACTGACTTTTCTAGACTTTATGTTTAAGTTTGTGTTACAGAAGTCACTTCAGCGTGTGACCTACATTCTCCTCCAGGCTGCCATGCAGCATCATGTGGTATTCATAGTGTCTGGTGGCCATCGAAAAGTCAGTCTTCTGTTTTTACCCCTCCCAGATGCGTATAAGGTTGTATCTTCTCCTCATGAAAAGCTTGCCGAAAATACTCTATTCAGGTGTTTGCAGTGCAGCCAGCACTAAAGTCAGAGAGTAAAGGAATTTCTTTGTTACTTGGTTCAATCCAAGGTAATCAATAGTAAGTTCCCTTCCAAGAAAAATCTGGCTGATGTGATCCATGCATGGCTGACTGAACCCTTACCTCAGGGCCTCCTTGATGTACAGTGGGGAAAAAAGTATTTGATCCCCTGCTGATTTTGTACGTTTGCCCACTGACAAAGAAATGATCAGTCTATAATTTTAATGGTAGGTGTATTTTAACAGTGAGAGACAGAATAACAACAAAAAAATCCAGAAAAATGCATTTCAAAAAAGTTATAAATTGATTTTTTTTGTTTGTTTGTTATTCTGTCTCTCACTGTTAAAATACACCTACCATTACAATTATAGACTGATCATTTATTTGTCAGTGGGCAAACGTACAAAATCAGCAGAGGATCAAATACTTTTTCCCCCCACTGTACTCCTCCATAGTAATGGACAAAGGATAAATTCAAGAACTGCCCCTGGCAGCAGGTTAAATGTGCAATCCCAGTCTGAGCAACATGGAGACCTGCTGATTATCTCCTCTCTCGACCAGTTTATCCTGAGGAAGGCCAAGGATGACAGACTGTCAAGGTAAATCAATGATATACAGTGAAAGAGACAGTACAATGTGTACAGTCAGTGGTAGGGTTTGGAACTGGACTCTCCCTGAACCTAGTGGACTACCATCTATCCCCTGGACATGGAGCATGATCTTACGGGGCTTTACAGTCTCAGTCCAGATGTTCAGTGATAAAACTACCACAGAGCTAATCATGACTGCAGCATCCAAAATAACACCATGCTATCTCACTCTCCATCTCAGAGTAAATAAAATGTGTTTGACAGACTTGTTATATATAGTGTAATCTTGTAATAACTGCTATTTACTGCTGATGTAGTTCCGTTTCCTGGTCTCATCCTGCTGACTTTCTGGATTAGAGTCTGTGCAGGTTAAGGAACTTGGTCTTGCTTTTGCATGTGCCTTAGAACCAAATGTACCAAACATGGAAGGATTTTTGAAATGCATGTTTTGCTGCCATTGTATATCTACAGTAGAGTTTGTTTTGTTTTGGCTTGACATGATTAAGTTTGTAAGGAGTGTTTTATAGTTTATATTTGGTCAAGGCAACTGGCAACAGTCAGTTTAATATTTATGGCCTTTTTATGGCTGTGCATACAAACCAGACTCTGGATGGTTAAAGGTTTTCATGGTGGAATTCCTACTAGTGGTAAGTAGTCAACACCCTACTCTCTGGCTGGAGCAACCCACTTTTAAAAAGCAACTTTTATAAACTAACTGTGAATAATTGTGTTAAATGTAGCTTTGCAAATCCCATAAATGACCACGAGGTGTTACAAAGGTTGGGTAGTAAATTTAATCACGTGTGACTAATCCACTGAAGCTCTTTTCCATTTTTTTCCCCAGGTTCTTGCAGCTGTTCCAGGCAGGTTGAATGAAATAAATGAAATGTTAATAGTTAATCAAATGGAATGGATTGCAAAGAACTCATATTCTACCATATACACCCGTGGCCAAAAGATTTGAGAATGACACAAATATTATTTTTTACAAAGTCTACTCCTTCAGTGTTTTTAGATCTTTTTGTCAGATGTTACTAACTGTTACTGAAGTATAATCACAAGCATTTCATAAGTGTCAATGGCTTTTATTGACAATTACATGAAGTTTATGCAAAGAGTCAATATTTGCAGTGTTGACCCTTCTTTTTCAAGACCTCTGCAGTTCGCCCTGGCATGCTGTCAATCAACTTCTGGGCCACATCCTGACTGATGGCAGCCCATTCTTGCATAATCAATGCTTGGAGTTTGTCAGAGTTTGTGGGTTTTTGTTTGCCCCCCGCCTCTTTAAGATTTACCACAAATTGTCAATGGGATTAAGGTCTGGGGAGTTTCCTGGCCATGGACCAAAAATGTCGATGTTTTGTTCCCCGAGCCACTTCGTTATCACTTTTGTCTTGTGGCAAGATGCCCCATCATGCTGGAAAAGGCATTGTTCGTCACCAAACTGGTCTTGGATGGTTGGGAGGAGTTGCTCTCTGAGTATGTTTTTGTACCATTCTTTATTCATGGCTGTGTTCTTAGGCAAAATTGTGAGTGAGCCCACCCCCTTGGCTGAGAAGCAACCCCACACATGAGTGGTCTCAGGATGCTTTACTGTTGGCATGACACAGGACTGATGGTAGCGCTCAGCTTTTCTTCTCCGGACAATCTTTTTTCCAGATGCCCCAAACAATTGGAAAGCGGATTCATCAGAGAAAATGACCCCAGTCCTCATCAGTCCAATCCCTGTACTTTTTGCAGAATAGCAGTCTGTCCCTGATGTTTTTCCTGGAGAGAAGTGGCTTCTTTGCTGCCCTTCTTGACACCAAGCCATCCTCCAAAACTCTTCGCCTTACTGTGCGTGCAGACACACTCACACCTGCCTGCTGCCATTTCTGAGCAAGCTCTGCACTGGTGGTGCCCCGATCCCGCAGCTGAATCAACTTTAGGAGACGGTCCTGGCACTTGCTGGACTTTCTTGGGCACCCTGAAGCCTTCTTCACAACAGTTGAACCTCTCTCCTTGAAGGTCTTGATGATCCGATAAATGGTTGATTTAGGTGCAATCTTACTAGCAGCAATATCCTTGCCTATGAATCCCTTTTTGTGCAAAGCAATGATGGCTGCACGTGTTTCCTTGCAGGTAACCATAGTTAACAGAGGAAGAATAATAATTTCAAGCACCACCCTCCTTTTAAAGCTTCCAGTTTGTTATTCTAACTCAATCAGCATGACAGAGTGATCTCCAGCCTTGTCCTCGTTAACACTCTCACCCGTGTTAACGAGAGAATCACTGACATGATGTCAACTTGTCCTTTTGTGGAAGGGCTGAAATGCAGTGGACATGTTTTTTTGGGATTAAGTTCATTTTCATGGCAAAGAGGGACTCTGAAATTAATTGCAATTCATCTGATCACTCTTCATAACATTCTGGAGTATATGCAAATTGCCATCATAAAAACTGAGGCAGCAGACTTTGTAAAAATTAATATTTGTGTCACTCTCAAAACTTTTGGCCACGGCTGTAGACCTCAACCAAAATGTTTTGGGGTAAATCAGACCAGGTGGTTGGTCTTGAAAAAGCAACTGCAAAGCATGCTGGGAACTGCTTTATGATCCTCTTTATTAATGTTTAACTAATACGGCTATATGATGTTGAAGTTGCCATCAAGGTGTGTTCCAGGATCTCCTCAACAATGAAGCCTACGGTCATAGTCTTGGTTCTGCTTGTGTCCCTGACCGGAACTGCAGCGCTTCTTGATGATCAGGACTGAAGTTAAACCGGAAATATTGAGTGAAAATGAGAAATACTGCCAAGTGCATGTGTGCAAGGAGTTGAGAGATCTGAGAGAAGCGATGGCAGAGCTGAAAATCCAACTGCAGGACAATAAACAGCAATCGGAGCATCTCAAGATTGAGAATGAAGGTAAATAATCAGAAAGCAGTGCTGAAAAATGCAGAGAATGATTTATCGTTAAAGGTTAACATGTTATTATATGTGTACGATTCCAGGTTTAAAACAGAGATTGGCATCGACTGAGTACGCTGTGGAAAATATAAAAGAAGAACATGCAAGTAAGCAACGCTACACATTCCAGGAATGTAAAATAAAACATGTAATGCTTATAGTAGCTCTATATATCGTTATGTTTATATGTTTATAATTAATCACTGCATAACCCTGGGAATATTTGATATTGCTTACAATATTGTGTTTAGTGTATTTAGTGATGTTTTCATGGACGTGCATGAATAGTCATCTTCTGCATCACATTCTGCTTTTGTGAAAGGCGATGCAGTTTACTACCTGTATATTGTAATTATTTGTTATTGCTATTATCTGTATGGGTCGTGATTCTTAGGGTGTAGGGGGTGTCAGGGATGGGTAGTACCTCTGATGGGAGGGCATGTGGTGCTCCCCGAGTAGCTCTCCCGCTTTGGGCTCCACCTGATACTCAGCTCTCACCAGTGGCTCCCCGTAGCTGTCTGCATGCAACAGCGGCCACACTCCGGGCAACGGCTTCCACTGGCCGGCAAAACCTGGTGAGGGTAGCCGCAGGGTCTCAAACCCTCGGTGACTCAGGGCTTGTCTACCTACGCATGCGAAGACTGGATCCGGCGGACTACGCGGAGGAAACCACCAGACTGG
The DNA here is from genome assembly GCA_023630585.1 of Cranoglanis bouderius. NCBI lineage: Eukaryota > Metazoa > Chordata > Actinopteri > Siluriformes > Cranoglanididae > Cranoglanis > Cranoglanis bouderius. The sequence continues at coordinate 20,644,011 of CM042550.1, read as the reverse complement.
TCCAACGGGCAGGAAGGCGGACCCAGCAAAGCGTCGTGGAGCGCAAATAGGGCACAGTGAGACACAAAGGACACTGTTGACCATCCACTGCATCCCAACCTATCTCCAGTCGTCTCGACTTGTCTTGCCACTGGATCCTGATAAGAAGGGACGAGAGAGTGAGGCTGACGACCTGCGCAACTCTTCCTCACTATAATCCAATTCACGCGCGAGTCAAGACATCACAGCAAAAAGTCCTGTGGCGACAGGCGAGTGGCGAAGCAGCAGGTTTGGATACACTGGAAGCTGTAGCCACAGACCTGCACACAGGCGGCCCAGGCCATCGGGTCGTTCTCTACTGGAATGAAGTAGCAGTGGAGTCCGGCAGCCCCCTGGGTGTCTGAGCAGCCCTCTTCAGGATCGCTCTGCTCACCTCCACAGCATGAGGAAGGGGCTAGAAAAGGTGCCCTAAAAATAGCCTGCTTCATCACACCCTGGCCTGCATACCGCGGCAGGCGGGGATCCCAACCACGCGGTCGAAACACTAAGAAAACTTCGGTGACACCACTCACCTTCGGCACATGGAATGTGCGCACCCTCATGGACAACTCTAAGGCTGACAGACCTGAGAGACGGACAGCACTTGTCGCACGCGAACTTGATCGGTACAACATACATATCGCAGCTCTGAGCGAAACCAGGCTCGCGGATGAAGGTCAGCTAACAGAGGCTAAGGCAGGATACACATTCTTCTGGAGTGGACGCAGTAGCGAAGAGCGTCGCGAAGCAGGGGTGGGCTTTGCCATCAGATCGAACCTGATCAACAAGCTAAGCAGCCTCCCTAAAGGACTCAACGAGCGGCTCATGCATATGCGGCTCGTCCTCAAAGGAAAGCGCCACGCCACCATCATCAGTGCGTATGCCCCCACCATGACAAATCCCGAAGAGACCAAAGACAAGTTCTATGAAGACTTGGAGACTCTCATAACGTCTGTACACAGGGAAGACAAGCTCATAATTCTTGGAGATTTTAATGCCAGAGTTGGTACAGATTGTCAGGCATGGAAGGGAGTCATTGGGAGAAACGGAGTCGGCAAAAGCAACAGTAACGGACATCTCTTACTGAAGACCTGTGCAGCGCACGACCTCCTCATCACCAACACAGTCTTCCGTTTACCAAACCGTAATAAGACGTCTTGGATGCACCCACGCAGCAAGCACTGGCACCTTATTGACTATGTCATAGTCAGGAGACGGGACAGGCAGGATGTCAGGGTGACAAAGGCCATGTGTGGTGCAGAATGCTGGACTGACCACAGACTCATCATCTCCAAAGTCAACATGCGCATCCAGCCTATGCGGCGCCCTCAAGGCAAAAAGGCTAACAAGCGACTGAACGTGACCAAGCTGGAACAGCACTCTGTGCATCAAAATCTCTGTGAGGACCTGGACAGCAAGCTGAGCCAACTCAACCTAGGCTCAAACAGCGCAGAAGAGGACTGGACAGCCTTCCGGGACACGGTGTATAGCAGTTCTCTCACTCATCTGGGCCAGAATACTCGCAAACACCAGGACTGGTTCGATGAAAATGATGAAGCGATCCAGAAGCTGCTTGACGAGAAGCGCCAAGTCCACAGAGACTTTCAGCAAGACACTTCGTCTGCCCCCAAAAAAGCAGCTTTCAAATCCATCAAAGGCAAGGTGCAGGCAAAGCTAAGAGAAATGCAGGACTCTTGGCTCAGCAACAAGGCAGACGAGATACAGAAGTATGCTGACAGCAACAACTCCAAGCGCTTCTACGATGCCCTCAAGACCATCTATGGGCCACAGTCCTCTGGTACTTCTCCATTGCTAAGTGCAGATGGAACCACTCTGCTCACTGAGAAAAAAGCAATCCTGGAAAGATGGGCAAATCACTTCAACAACGTTTTGAATATGCCCTCCTCCATTAATGACGAAGCCATCGCTCGCATGCCACAGGTCGACATTAATACATCCCTGGCAGAGCCTCCAACAGAATCAGAAGTACAGAAAGCAATTAAGCTGCTCTCTAATGGCAAGGCTCCCGGCTCCGACTCCATCCCAGCTGAAATTTACCAGGCAGGAGGACCAGTCCTGGTACACAAGCTAACTGAGCTCTTCCAAACTATGTGGCAACAGGAAGTCATCCCCCAGGAACTCAAGGATGCCTCCATTGTCCATCTCTACAAGAGGAAAGGAAATAGGCATTCTTGCGATAACCACCGTGGAATCTCACTCCTTGCCATTGCCGGCAAGATCCTCGCTAGAGTCCTCCTAAACCGACTCATACAGCACATGGAAGACAGACACCTGCCAGAGAGTCAATGTGGCTTCAGAAAAGGGCATGGGACAGTTGACATGATCTTCGCCGCCCGTCAACTCCAGGAGAAGTGTCAGGAACAGAACAGAGATCTCTACACGACGTTCGTTGACCTGACCAAAGCCTTCGACACTGTCAGCCATGAAGGACTCTGGAAGATCATGAGAAAGTTTGGCTGTCCAGACAAGTTCATCAACATGGTACGTCAGTTCCACGATGGCATGCTTGCTCGAGTACTGGATGACGGCGATTCCTCTGATGCATTCCCAGTCACCAACGGAGTCAAGCAGGGCTGTGTTCTCGCGCCTACGCTCTTCAGCATGATGTTTTCGGCGATGCTGTCAGATGCTTTCTGCAATGACGAAGAAACCAACATTAAGATCAGGTTCAGGACCGATGGCAAACTGTTCAATCTACGGAGGCTACAAGCAAAGACCAAGGTGGAAGAGGACTCTGTGTGCGACTTCCTGTTCGCAGATGACTGTGCTCTCAATGCCGCCACAGTGGACAAGATGCAGCAGAGCATGAACTGCTTTTCCGCTGCCTGCAAAAGCTTTGGTCTCACCATCAGCACCAAGAAGACTGAAGTCCTACACCAACCCGCCCCGCAGAAACCATATGTAGAACCGGTCATCACCGTGGAAGGAGAACCCCTGAAAACTGTCGACAAGTTCACCTACCTTGGCAGCACGCTTTCCAGATCAGTGAACATCGATGATGAAGTTGAATTGCGGATAGCCAAGGCGAGCTCAGCATTTGGACGGCTACGTGTGTCAGTGTGGGAGAGGAGAGGCATCAAGTTGGCCACCAAGGTGAAAGTATACAGAGCAGTTGTACTTCCCACCTTACTGTATGCTTGGGAGACATGGACAGTCTATGCACGTCATGCCAAGAAACTACACCGCTTCCACATGAACTGTCTGAGAAAGCTTCTAAAAATCTCCTGGCAAGAAAAAGTTCCAGACACAGAGGTACTCTCTAGAGCCGATCTTCCCAGTGTCCACACCTTGCTAAGGAAAGCTCAAGTCAGATGGGCAGGACACCTGGTTCGGATGCCTGACACACGCCTCCCCAAGAGGCTCTTCTATGGTGAACTAGCAGAAGGCAAGCGCTCACACGGAGGTCAGAGAAAACGCTTCAAGGACACACTCAAAGCTGCTCTCAAGAGCTTTGAGATCAACCCCAACACCTGGGAGACAGTAGCGCTAGACCGACCAACCTGGCGCTGCCGCACAAGCCAAGGTGCCACCGCATACGAGCAAAGCAGGACTGTTGAGGCTCAAAGGAAACGCGAGCTGCGAAAGTCCAGAGCTAACATCTTGCCCTCAGCTACAGCAGACCACATATGCCCGACATGCGGCAGAGCCTTCCGTGGTCAAATCGGACTTATCAGCCACAGCCGGACACACCCTACCCTATCTTCTTCACTACCTATGTGATGTCCTTGGTCATCGTCGACAATGACGGATGAACATCATCATTATCATGGGTCGTGATGGTTGTGTTCCTCTGATAATTTATTAACCGGCGACTTTCTGATCTCAGACAGACCAAAGGTGGCATTCTCAGCCGGGTCAGGATATAAGGGGAACTACGGACCATTTAACACAGATGTCAACATGGTCTTCAGTAATGTGTTAACAAATGTCGGAAACGCCTACAATGCAAACACCGGTACTTCCTCATGAACATACAGAAATAGTCCTTTCATGTACTGCATATTTGTGAAGATGCACTGTAGATCTGTAACACATTTGTCCTTTTTATTTCCAGGTGTTTTCAGGGCACCAGTGAAAGGCATCTACCACTTCACCTTTACTGTGTTTGGGCTTAGAAACTCATATTATATTGGGGCAAAATTTTTTAAGAATTAACACTTGTATTTTCAAGCACATGACATTCCTAAAGGAAATCACGAGTCTGTGACGAGATCTATCAACCTGTTACTGGAGCAGGGTGACGAGGTTTATTTAAAGCTCCAGTCGAACTATCAGCTTTACGATGATGGAAACATCTACAACACTTTTGATGGGTTTTTGCTTCTCCCTGTGTAAAGCAGTGGCCTAACTGATAGTATGGTATATTTTAAAAGCAAACGGTATATATTAAAGAAATCAATTGGTATAGGTTAAACAATCAAAAGGGAGAGCCAATCATGTGTGATCAATGTATGAGATATAAGAAAGAAATCAGTATATTACACTGAAATCAAAATATTAAACTAAAAATACAAATGTATCACTTTCATCTAGGTTTGCTCTGTTATTTCTCAGAAAGAACTTACACTCTGTACCTGCATAGGGCCATTGAGTTCAAGGGTGTATCTTTTTACCAACTTGATGTTAGTGATTTCTTAAGATGTATTGTTGAAATCCATGACGTAAATCAGTACAATAAAAACTTTTTAAAAAAGCAAGCTGGCCGAACTTTTATACACAATTATATATAAGATATGAAGAAAGAACTGACTGGCAAGAGTTTTGTGAAAATGACCTCAGATGCGGAACACAGGAGGAGGTAACAAGATAATGATGTTTGTTGTACAGATGTCTGTTTAAAATGAGATGGAAGTTTATCGGCAAGTAAGTTTGTAAATTTAGTTATCATGCTGTTAATTTCTCATACTATCCCACCCCTAGATGTCACTACACATTATTACAAAAAAAACAAAACAAAAAAAAACAAAAAGCAAAAAAGCACACAATAGAAATAAGAAGGTAAATAAATAACCTGAGGTCATTTGTTTTGTTTATAGAAATCGGTGAAGACCACACAGTTATTATTTAAGCCCTGATAAATAAAAACATAGAACTGAATGAGGGTGTATTTCATTTGTCATGACTGTAAACTCCATCCCCCACATCACACGGTATATACTTTCTGGAAATGATGACAGCAAATTGTGGTGGGACGTTCTTTACCAGAAATGAGTGGAGCAATTCAGTAACTTCTCTAATTCTTATAAAAGGAAAGAATTCAGCTTTGTGTTGCAGAAACTGAATGAGGGTGTATTTCATTGCAAGCTCCTCCAAATATTGTGGAGTATGTGATATGATTTTGCATTAATTCCTGCAAAATTGCAAAATCTCTAAATCCTGGAGAGACTGATATAATAAATGGAGAGAAATTAAAAAGGATCCTTCTGATGCATTTTTAAAAAAAAAACAAACAAAAAAACAAATTCCTCTACACGGAGTCTGCAAAGTAACACACTTGCTTTGCCAACTTTCTGTAAACTCATATAAACTCTTGTTAGTGAGAGAGAGAGAGAGGTTCTTGATGCTGATTGTTAGTTCATTGTTGCTTTAGGTTAATGTGTATCACTGTGAGTAAAGGATGAGAGTTGTAAATACTATTTGTCTTTAGATGTCTTGAGTCCTTCAATGTAAGCCCATCTACCAAACCATCCACGTGGCAGTTTCACAGAGATTAATACTAATCAATCTATGGATGTGTTGTACAATAAGGAAGCTTTGTGAAGATTTTTCTTTCATTAAAATGTTGGTTCATTAATGTTTACCACAGTTTGTGTACAAACCATGTTTACACTGACACTTTGCTCCCACCTGGTGGGCTGTTTCAATTTAATTAAACTTTTCTTTATGTTCTTATATACAGTGTAGGCAGAAAGGTGTAGCCAGAACCACTGGTACTTTGAATATATGAATAGGCACCTATGGATGTCCTTCATGCCTTAAAGTTAACTGTCCATTACACACACAAGAAATTTGAAATGATTAGTGACATGGATAATGTGATTATCTGCATATGGCTTCCAGGATATGTGTGTGTGTGTGTGTGTGTGTGTGTGTGTGTGTGTGTGTGTGTGTGTGTGTGTGTGTGTGTGTGTGTGTGTGTGTAGGTGTGGGTGTGTGAGAGGATAAAATTAATATACCCAGAATTCTGAGCTAATCTTGAAGTCAAGCCGACTCACACAAGGTCAGTGATTATGAATGTTAATCACTTTGGATTGGATAAGACAAAAACTGTGTATGTCTTCATTTCAGGCTGAAAAGCAACAAAATGTGATTATTTTAAAGGGGGGCGATTCTTTTCTATACCCACTGTACATTATATTAATATTAATTATTTTGTTGCATGATTAATGAATTGTTCATTAATAGACCAAGTAATTATTTATTCTACTTAACTATAGGTCTTTCTGCTTTTCTGCATGGGATGATATACAGAGAGAATACATGGATGGTAGCTACACAGTGTTCATGTCATCACTACAAGTATCAAGATTCAGACACTGGCTGGCTGTATCAATTTACCCACCCATTTCGGCTCATGGACACTGTAAAATAAAACTAGCATGAACCTCCGTACTTGTGCTAGCATTATTTCCTGTGCTTATTGCATCACTTTGAAATAACAATGTTACCTTTTAGAGTTTGGCAATGACATTTCTGCTGGCTTCAATACCTCCCCACCCCCACCCCCCGAAATTAAATTGTGGCTCACAAAAAATAAGTTTAGAAGAAAGTTATTGAAATCTTTTTTTCTAAACATTTTAGCGTAACTGTATTGTATTTTGTTCTAATGTTCGACATTTCTGTAAATGAACTATCCGAAATTCCGAGATCGACCACTAGATGTCAGTGTTGTCTATTGAAAAAATGGCACTATGTAAGAAAGGTGATTTCTACATATTTCTACGTTCTAAGATCTAAGCATGCTTGTGAAGCAAAATCTCTCTGCTTGAGTGAATAATATTAGAAGTGAGACATAATCTCAGTATAAAAGTGTAGGGTAATAAAGAAATATGCAGTAATTATACTGTTTATGAAGAGTATAATACTAGGAAAAATATTGTATATGTTTGATTATATAATAATAATAATAATAATAATAATAATAATAATAATAATAATAATAATAAGGCTAACAAAATCAGCTGCATTATTGTCCTAGCAGAAAAATAATCAACACCTTTTGTCCAATCAGAAACCAAAATTCTCCGGATCTATTCAAATTCAATTTTGCCTTTCATTATTGTATTTATTTCATTTGAAAAGTTGCTATTATAGTTATAAAGAAAATCATTATCTTATTGGGCAATGTGAAGCTGTTCTCTTACTCTATAATGTAATAAATTATTGTAAATATTTCTTACTGTTATGTGTATGAAATTGGTGAAATTGATGTATTATTTTGCTTATTAATTTTGTTTGTGATCACAGGCACACGTTCTTGGTTGGATTAGGATATCAAGGGAACTACCAGCCTGTTAGTTTCAGTAACATGTTAACAAAATGTTTCTCATGAACATGCTTAAAACTATTACTGTTTGGCCTTCTTTTTCTTTTTATCTGCAGGTATTTTCAAAGGACCAATGAGACACATACCTTTCTGCCTTTAGGACTGGCAGCATGTACTTGATCAGAATGAAATGTGTTAAGAATGGGGAGGAAGTTTTGACACTGTTTGGCTTTCCTGGTGCAACCCATGAGTCTGTGAGCAAATCTGTAACTCTGTTACTGGAGCAGGGCGATGAATTTAGTTACCGCTTGTGGCCAACTATCGGATTTCAGATGGTGGCCACATGTGCAACACTTCCAGTGGCTTTCTGCTTTTCCAATGTAATTATATGCAAAGATTAAACATGGGCGTAGTTTGTCTTGCAATTTGTTAGCCACACATGCAAGGGGGGTTACATTTGAGGTCTGATCTGATCAGCAAGACCTGTAAGAAGCATCAGATAACTAGCTTTAGAGAAGCAAATGAATGCAACATGCACTGGGACCTCGTGATGGTTGGTGTAGACAATGAAGTGATGGACTGCAGAGTCTGTATTATTCCCACCTAGATGATGTCCACCTCTATGATGAGTGGTAGAGCAAGATCTGGTTGATGGAGAGTCTGTTGCATTCACTGTAGAATACCAGGTGAGAGGATAAGAGTGCAACTGACTTTTCTAGACTTTATGTTTAAGTTTGTGTTACAGAAGTCACTTCAGCGTGTGACCTACATTCTCCTCCAGGCTGCCATGCAGCATCATGTGGTATTCATAGTGTCTGGTGGCCATCGAAAAGTCAGTCTTCTGTTTTTACCCCTCCCAGATGCGTATAAGGTTGTATCTTCTCCTCATGAAAAGCTTGCCGAAAATACTCTATTCAGGTGTTGCAGTGCAGCCAGCACTAAAGTCAGAGAGTAAAGGAATTTCTTTGTTACTTGGTTCAATCCAAGGTAATCAATAGTAAGTTCCCTTCCAAGAAAAATCTGGCTGATGTGATCCATGCATGGCTGACTGAACCCTTACCTCAGGGCCTCCTTGATGTACAGTGGGGGAAAAAAGTATTTGATCCCCTGCTGATTTTGTACGTTTGCCCACTGACAAAGAAATGATCAGTCTATAATTTTAATGGTAGGTGTATTTTAACAGTGAGAGACAGAATAACAACAAAAAAATCCAGAAAAATGCATTTCAAAAAAGTTATAAATTGATTTTTTTTGTTTGTTTGTTATTCTGTCTCTCACTGTTAAAATACACCTACCATTACAATTATAGACTGATCATTTCTTTGTCAGTGGGCAAACGTACAAAATCAGCAGGGGATCAAATACTTTTTCCCCCCACTGTACTCCTCCATAGTAATGGACAAAGGATAAATTCAAGAACTGCCCCTGGCAGCAGGTTAAATGTGCAATCCCAGTCTGAGCAACATGGAGACCTGCTGATTATCTCCTCTCTCGACCAGTTTATCCTGAGGAAGGCCAAGGATGACAGACTGTCAAGGTAAATCAGTGATATACAGTGAAAGAGACAGTACAATGTGTACAGTCAGTGGTAGGGTTTGGAACTGGACTCTCCCTGAACCTAGTGGACTACCATCTATCCCCTGGACATGGAGCATGATCTTACGGGGCTTTACAGTCTCAGTCCAGATGTTCAGTGATAAAACTACCACAGAGCTAATCATGACTGCAGCATCCAAAATAACACCATGCTATCTCACTCTCCATCTCAGAGTAAATAAAATGTGTTTGACAGACTTGTTATATATAGTGTAATCTTGTAATAACTGCTATTTACTGCTGATGTAGTTCCGTTTCCTGGTCTCATCCTGCTGACTTTCTGGATTAGAGTCTGTGCAGGTTAAGGAACTTGGTCTTGCTTTTGCATGTGCCTTAGAACCAAATGTACCAAACATGGAAGGATTTTTTAAATGCATGTTTTGCTGCCATTGTATATCTACAGTAGAGTTTGTTTTGTTTTGGCTTGACATGATTAAGTTTGTAAGGAGTGTTTTATAGTTTATATTTGGTCAAGGGAACTGGCAACAGTCAGTTTAATATTTATGGCCTTTTTATGGCTGTGCATACAAACCAGACTCTGGATGGTTAAAGGTTTTCATGGTGGAATTCCTACTAGTGGTAAGTAGTCAACACCCTACTCTCTGGCTGGAGCAACCCACTTTTAAAAAGCAACTTTTATAAACTAACTGTGAATAATTGTGTTAAATGTAGCTTTGCAAATCCCATAAATGACCACGAGGTGTTACAAAGGTTGGGTAGTAAATTTAATCACGTGTGACTAATCCACTGAAGCTCTTTTCCATTTTTTTCCCCAGGTTCTTGCAGCTGTTCCAGGCAGGTTGAATGAAATAAATGAAATGTTAATAGTTAATCAAATGGAATGGATTGCAAAGAACTCATATTCTACCATATACACCCGTGGCCAAAAGTTTTGAGAATGACACAAATATTATTTTTTACAAAGTCTACTCCTTCAGTGTTTTTAGATCTTTTTGTCAGATGTTACTAACTGTTACTGAAGTATAATCACAAGCATTTCATAAGTGTCAATGGCTTTTATTGACAATTACATGAAGTTTATGCAAAAAGTCAATATTTGCAGTGTTGACCCTTCTTTTTCAAGACCTCTGCAATTCGCCCTGGCATGCTGTCAATCAACTTCTGGGCCACATCCTGACTGATGGCAGCCCATTCTTGCATAACCAATGCTTGGAGTTTGTCAGAGTTTGTGGGTTTTTGTTTGCCCCCCCCGCCTCTTTAGGATTTACCACAAATTGTCAATGGGATTAAGGTCTGGGGAGTTTCCTGGCCATGGACCCAAAATGTCGATGTTTTGTTCCCCGAGCCACTTCGTTATCACTTTTGTCTTGTGGCAAGGTGCCCCATCATGCTGGAAAAGGCATTGTTCGTCACCAAACTGGTCTTGGATGGTTGGGAGGAGTTGCTCTCTGAGTATGTTTTTGTACCATTCTTTATTCATGGCTGTGTTCTTAGGCAAAATTGTGAGTGAGCCCACCCCCTTGGCTGAGAAGCAACCCCACACATGAGTGGTCTCAGGATGCTTTACTGTTGGCATGACACAGGACTGATGGTAGCGCTCAGCTTTTCTTCTCCGGACAATCTTTTTTCCAGATGCCCCAAACAATTGGAAAGCGGATTCATCAGAGAAAATGACCCCAGTCCTCATCAGTCCAATCCCTGTACTTTTTGCAGAATAGCAGTCTGTCCCTGATGTTTTTCCTGGAGAGAAGTGGCTTCTTTGCTGCCCTTCTTGACACCAAGCCATCCTCCAAAACTCTTCGCCTTACTGTGCGTGCAGACACACTCACACCTGCCTGCTGCCATTTCTGAGCAAGCTCTGCACTGGTGGTGCCCCGATCCCGCAGCTGAATCAACTTTAGGAGACGGTCCTGGCACTTGCTGGACTTTCTTGGGCACCCTGAAGCCTTCTTCACAACAGTTGAACCTCTCTCCTTGAAGGTCTTGATGATCCGATAAATGGTTGATTTAGGTGCAATCTTACTAGCAGCAATATCCTTGCCTATGAATCCCTTTTTGTGCAAAGCAATGATGGCTGCACGTGTTTCCTTGCAGGTAACCATAGTTAACAGAGGAAGAATAATAATTTCAAGCACCACCCTCCTTTTAAAGCTTCCAGTTTGTTATTCTAACTCAATCAGCATGACAGAGTGATCTCCAGCCTTGTCCTCGTTAACACTCTCACCCGTGTTAACGAGAGAATCACTGACATGATGTCAACTTGTCCTTTTGTGGAAGGGCTGAAATGCAGTGGACATGTTTTTTTGGGATTAAGTTCATTTTCATGGCAAAGAGGGACTTTGAAATTAATTGCAATTCATCTGATCACTCTTCATAACATTCTGGAGTATATGCAAATTGCCATCATAAAAACTGAGGCAGCAGACTTTGTAAAAATTAATATTTGTGTCACTCTCAAAACTTTTGGCCACGGCTGTAGACCTCAACCAAAATGTTTTGGGGTAAATCAGACCAGGTGGTTGGTCTTGAAAAAGCAACTGCAAAGCATGCTGGGAACTGCTTTATGATCCTCTTTATTAATGTTTAACTAATACGGCTATATGATGTTGAAGTTGCCATCAAGGTGTGTTCCAGGATCTCCTCAACAATGAAGCCTACGGTCATAGTCTTGGTTCTGCTTGTGTCCCTGACCGGAACTGCAGCGCTTCTTGATGATCACACTGAAGTTAAACCGGAAATATTGAGTGAAAATGAGAAATACTGCCAAGTGCATGTGTGCAAGGAGTTGAGAGATCTGAGAGAAGCGATGGCAGAGCTGAAAATCCAACTGCAGGACAATAAACAGCAATCGGAGCATCTCAAGATTGAGAATGAAGGTAAATAATCAGAAAGCAGTGCTGAAAAATGCAGAGAATGATTTATCGTTAAAGGTTAACATGTTATTATATGTGTACGATTCCAGGTTTAAAACAGAGATTGGCATCGACTGAGTACGCTGTGGAAAATATAAAAGAAGAACATGCAAGTAAGCAACGCTACACATTCCAGGAATGTAAAATAAAACATGTAATGCTTATAGTAGCTCTATATATCGTTATGTTTATATGTTTATAATTAATCACTGCATAACCCTGGGAATATTTGATATTGCTTACAATATTGTGTTTAGTGTATTTAGTGATGTTTTCATGGACGTGCATGAATAGTCATCTTCTGCATCACATTCTGCTTTTGTGAAAGGCGATGCAGTTTACTACCTGTATATTGTAATTATTTGTTATTGCTATTATCTGTATGGGTCGTGATTCTTAGGGTGTAGGGGGTGTCAGGGATGGGTAGTACCTCTGATGGGAGGGCATGTGGTGCTCCCCGAGTAGCTCTCCCGCTTTGGGCTCCACCTGATACTCAGCTCTCACCAGTGGCTCCCCGTAGCTGTCTGCATGCAACAGCGGCCACACTCCGGGCAACGGCTTCCACTGGCCGGCAAAACCTGGTGAGGGTAGCCGCAGGGTCTCAAACCCTCGGTGACTCAGGGCTTGTCTACCTACGCATGCGAAGACTGGATCCGGCGGACTACGCGGAGGAAACCACCAGACTGGTCCAACGGGCAGGAAGGCGGACCCAGCAAAGCGTCGTGGAGCGCAAATAGGGCACAGTGAGACACAAAGGACACTGTTGACCATCCACTGCATCCCAACCTATCTCCAGTCGTCTCGACTTGTCTTGCCACTGGATCCTGATAAGAAGGGACGAGAGAGTGAGGCTGACGACCTGCGCAACTCTTCCTCACTATAATCCAATTCACGCGCGAGTCAAGACATCACAGCAAAAAGTCCTGTGGCGACAGGCGAGTGGCGAAGCAGCAGGTTTGGATACACTGGAAGCTGTAGCCACAGACCTGCACACAGGCGGCCCAGGCCATCGGGTCGTTCTCTACTGGAATGAAGTAGCAGTGGAGTCCGGCAGCCCCCTGGGTGTCTGAGCAGCCCTCTTCAGGATCGCTCTGCTCACCTCCACAGCATGAGGAAGGGGCTAGAAAAGGTGCCCTAAAAATAGCCTGCTTCATCACACCCTGGCCTGCATACCGCGGCAGGCGGGGATCCCAACCACGCGCTCGAAACACTAAGAAAACTTCGGTGACACCACTCACCTTCGGCACATGGAATGTGCGCACCCTCATGGACAACTCTAAGGCTGACAGACCTGAGAGACGGACAGCACTTGTCGCACGCGAACTTGATCGGTACAACATACATATCGCAGCTCTGAGCGAAACCAGGCTCGCGGATGAAGGTCAGCAAACAGAGGCTAAGGCAGGATACACATTCTTCTGGAGTGGACGCAGTAGCGAAGAGCGTCGCGAAGCAGGGGTGGGCTTTGCCATCAGATCGAACCTGATCAACAAGCTAAGCAGCCTCCCTAAAGGACTCAACGAGCGGCTCATGCATATGCGGCTCGTCCTCAAAGGAAAGCGCCACGCCACCATCATCAGTGCGTATGCCCCCACCATGACAAATCCCGAAGAGACCAAAGACAAGTTCTATGAAGACTTGGAGACTCTCATAACGTCTGTACACAGGGAAGACAAGCTCATAATTCTTGGAGATTTTAATGCCAGAGTTGGTACAGATTGTCAGGCATGGAAGGGAGTCATTGGGAGAAACGGAGTCGGCAAAAGCAACAGTAACGGACATCTCTTACTGAAGATCTGTGCAGCGCACGACCTCCTCATCACCAACACAGTCTTCCGTTTACCAAACCGTAATAAGACGTCTTGGATGCACCCACGCAGCAAGCACTGGCACCTTATTGACTATGTCATAGTCAGGAGACGGGACAGGCAGGATGTCAGGGTGACAAAGGCCATGTGTGGTGCAGAATGCTGGACTGACCACAGACTCATCATCTCCAAAGTCAACATGCGCATCCAGCCTATGCGGCGCCCTCAAGGCAAAAAGGCTAACAAGCGACTGAACGTGACCAAGCTGGAACAGCACTCTGTGCATCAAAATCTCTGTGAGGACCTGGACAGCAAGCTGAGCCAACTCAACCTAGGCTCAAACAGCGCAGAAGAGGACTGGACAGCCTTCCGGGACACGGTGTATAGCAGATCTCTCACTCATCTGGGCCAGAATACTCGCAAACACCAGGACTGGTTCGATGAAAATGATGAAGCGATCCAGAAGCTGCTTGACGAGAAGCGCCAAGTCCACAGAGACTTTCAGCAAGACACTTCGTCTGCCCCCAAAAAAGCAGCTTTCAAATCCATCAAAGGCAAGGTGCAGGCAAAGCTAAGAGAAATGCAGGACTCTTGGCTCAGCAACATGGCAGACGAGATACAGAAGTATGTTGACAGCAACAACTCCAAGCGCTTCTACGATGCCCTCAAGACCATCTATGGGCCACAGTCCTCTGGTACTTCTCCATTGCTAAGTGCAGATGGAACCACTCTGCTCACTGAGAAAAAAGCAATCCTGGAAAGATGGGCAAATCACTTCAACAACGTTTTGAATATGCCCTCCTCCATTAATGACGAAGCCATCGCTCGCATGCCACAGGTCGACATTAATACATCCCTGGCAGAGCCTCCAACAGAATCAGAAGTACAGAAAGCAATTAAGCTGCTCTCTAATGGCAAGGCTCCCGGCTCCGACTCCATCCCAGCTGAAATTTACCAGGCAGGAGGACCAGTCCTGGTACACAAGCTAACTGAGCTCTTCCAAACTATGTGGCAACAGGAAGTCATCCCCCAGGAACTCAAAGATGCCTCCATTGTCCATCTCTTCAAGAGGAAAGGAAATAGGCATTCTTGCGATAACCACCGTGGAATCTCACTCCTTGCCATTGCCGACAAGATCCTCGCTAGAGTCCTCCTAAACCGACTCATACAGCACATGGAAGACAGACACCTGCCAGAGAGTCAATGTGGCTTCAGAAAAGGGCGTGGGACAGTTGACATGATCTTCGCCGCCCGTCAACTCCAGGAGAAGTGTCAGGAACAGAACAGAGATCTTTACACGACATTCGTTGACCTGACCAAAGCCTTCGACACTGTTAGCCGTGAAGGACTCTGGAAGATCATGAGAAAGTTTGGCTGTCCAGACAAGTTCATCAACATGGTACGTCAGTTCCACGATGGCATTGTTGCTCGAGTACTGGATGACGGCGATTCCTCTGATGCATTCCCAGTCACCAACGGAGTCAAGAAGGGCTGTGTTCTCACGCCTACGCTCTTCAGCATGATGTTTTCGGCGATGCTGTCAGATGCTTTCTGCAATGACGAAGAAACCAACATTAAGATCAGGTTCAGGACCGATGGCAAACTGTTCAATCTACGGAGGCTACAAGCAAAGACCAAGGTGGAAGAGGACTCTGTGTGCGACTTCCTGTTCGCAGATGACTGTGCTCTCAATGCCGCCACAGTGGACAAGATGCAGCAGAGCATGAACTGCTTTTCCGCTGCCTGCAAAAGCTTTGGTCTCACCATCAGCACCAAGAAGACCGAAGTCCTACACCAACCCGCCCCGCAGAAACCATATGTAGAACCGGTCATCACCGTGGAAGGAGAACCCCTGAAAACTGTCGACAAGTTCACTTACCTTGGCAGCACGCTTTCCAGATCAGTGAACATCGATGATGAAGTTGAATTGCGGATAGCCAAGGCGAGCTCAGCATTTGGACGGCTACGTGTGTCAGTGTGGGAGAGGAGAGGCATCAAGTTGGCCACCAAGGTGAAAGTATACAGAGCAGTTGTACTTCCCACCTTACTGTATGCTTGGGAGACATGGACAGTCTATGCACGTCATGCCAAGAAACTACACCGCTTCCACATGAACTGTCTGAGAAAGCTTCTAAAAATCTCCTGGCAAGAAAAAGTTCCAGACACAGAGGTACTCTCTAGAGCCGATCTTCCCAGTGTCCACACCTTGCTAAGGAAAGCTCAAGTCAGATGGGCAGGACACCTGGTTCGGATGCCTGACACACGCCTCCCCAAGAGGCTCTTCTATGGTGAACTAGCAGAAGGCAAGCGCTCACACGGAGGTCAGAGAAAACGCTTCAAGGACACACTCAAAGCTGCTCTCAAGAGCTTTGAGATCAACCCCAACACCTGGGAGACAGTAGCGCTAGACCGACCAACCTGGCGCTGCCGCACAAGCCAAGGTGCCACCGCATACGAGCAAAGCAGGACTGTTGAGGCTCAAAGGAAACGCGAGCTGCGAGAGTCCTGAGCTAACATCTTGCCCTCAGCTACAGCAGACCACATATGCCCGACATGCGGCAGAGCCTTCCGTGGTCAAATCGGACTTATCAGCCACAGCCGGACACACCCTACCCTATCTTCTTCACTACCTATGTGATGTCCTTGGTCATCGTCGACAACGACGGACGAACATCATCATTATCATGGGTCGTGATGGTTGTGTTCCTCTGATAATTTATTAACCGGTGACTTTCTGATCTCAGACAGACCAAAGGTGGCATTCTCAGCCGGGTCAGGATATAAGGGGAACTACGGACCATTTAACACAGATGTCAACATGGTCTTCAGTAATGTGTTAACAAATGTCGGAAACGCCTACAATGCAAACACCGGTACTTCCTCATGAACATACAGAAATAATCCTTTCATGTACTGCATATTTGTGAAGATGCACTGTAGATCTGTAACACATTTGCCCTTTTTATTTCCAGGTGTTTTCAGGGCACCAGTGACAGGCATCTACCACTTCACCTTTACTGTGTTTGGGCTTAGAAACTCATATTATATTGGGGCAAAATTTTTTAAGAATTAACACTTGTATTTTCAAGCACATGACATTCCTAAAGGAAATCACGAGTCTGTGACGAGATCTATCAACCTGTTACTGGAGCAGGGTGACGTGGTTTATTTAAAGCTCCAGTCGAACTATCAGCTTTACGATGATGGAAACATCTACAACACTTTTGATGGGTTTTTGCTTCTCCCTGTGTAAAGCAGTGGCCTAACTGATAGTATGGTATATTTTAAAAGCAAACGGTATATATTAAAGAAATCAATTGGTATAGGTTAAACAATCAAAAGGGAGAGCCAATCATGTGTGATCAATGTATGAGATATAAGAAAGAAATCAGTATATTACGCTGAAATCAAAATATTAAACTAAAAATACAAATGTATCACTTTCATCTAGGTTTGCTCTGTTATTTCTCAGAAAGAACTTACACTCTGTACCTGCATAGGGCCATTGAGTTCAAGGGTGTATCTTTTTACCAACTTGATGTTAGTGATTTCTTAAGATGTATTGTTGAAATCCATGACGTAAATCAGTACAATAAAAACTTTTTAAAAAAGCAAGCTGGCCGAACTTTTATACACAATTATATATAAGATATGAAGAAAGAACTGACTGGCAAGAGTGTTGTGAAAATGACCTCAGATGCGGAACACAGGAGGAGGTAACAAGATAATGATGTTTGTTGTACAGATGTCTGTTTAAAATGAGATGGAAGTTTATCGGCAAGTAAGTTTGTAAATTTAGTTATCATGCTGTTAATTTCTCATACCATCCCACCCCTAGATGTCACTACACATTATTACAAAAAAAACAAAACAAAAAAAAACAAAAAGCAAAAAAGCACACAATAGAAATAAGAAGGTAAATAAATAACCTGAGGTCATTTGTTTTGTTTATAGAAATCGGTGAAGACCACACAGTTATTATTTAAGCCCTGATAAATAAAAACATAGAACTGAATGAGGGTGTATTTCATTTGTCATGACTGTAAACTCCATCCCCCACATCACACGGTATATACTTTCTGGAAATGATGACAACAAATTGTGGTGGGACGTTCTTCACCAGAAATGAGTGGAGCAATTCAGTAACTTCTCTAATTCTTATAAAAGGAAAGAATTCAGCTTTGTGTTCCAGAAACTCTTTGACAATGAAGACCACCATCGCAGTGTTGGCTCTGCTCGTGTGTGTGACTCGGGCTACACCTCTACATGATGCTCAGGATGAAGCTCCTGTAGAGATTTCTGGAGATGAACAGCACACAGGGCAACTCGTTTCTTGTAAGTAACCAAAAAGCAGCTTTATGACATTTAACTCATAAAATATATTACAGTAGTTTGTAATAATAAGCACAGATGATCATAAATCGTATTTTTATAATTTCATCTTTCTTTTTATTGAAGAATGACACATTGCGCTTTTTCTGCATTTATAGATACATTTAATGTTGGGGAACATCCAGGAAACAAGTTTCTGTTATTAAACTGCAAAGAAATGACACTGGAAATTCTTTGTAGAAACCTAATTAAAGAAGACTTCAACATTTCAGCAATTATATTTTTTTCTTTAATAATTAACAACAGATTAAAAAAAAAAAAAAAAAAAAACTATTTATATGCAGCATCCAGTATACAAGTATATTAGAACTGCTGTAATGTTATTATTTGTTATTATGTGTATGACTTTGAGAGATTAGTGTGATATTTTCCTTATTAATGGGTTTATCACTGGGTTTCTGATCACAGATATACCAAAGGTGGCGTTCTCAATTGGATCAGGATTTAACGGAAATTATGGTCCCTTCAACACGGATGTCACCATGGTCTTCACAAAAGTGTTAACAAACATTGGAAATGCGTACAGTCTGAACACTGGTACTTTCTTAGAAACATATAGAAAGATACAATTTGGACTCCTTGATATAACAACAATAAAAACAACGCTAAAACTTCTTTTTATCTGCAGGTATATTCAAGGCACCAGTGAGAGGCG
Organism: Cranoglanis bouderius; assembly: GCA_023630585.1. Taxonomy (NCBI): domain Eukaryota; kingdom Metazoa; phylum Chordata; class Actinopteri; order Siluriformes; family Cranoglanididae; genus Cranoglanis; species Cranoglanis bouderius. The sequence continues at coordinate 20,625,162 of CM042550.1, read as the reverse complement.
TCTATCACTTCTCAGCTTCTGTCTTTGGGAACACCAACACCTGGGTTGAAGTATATTTAGTGAAGAATGGGCACCGAATTTTTGGGATGTCAGAATCTCCTAAAGGATCCAACATGTCTATGAGCCGAGCCATCAATCTGTTACTGGAGCATGGCGATGAGGTTTATTTAAGGCTTAGAGCCCACTGTCAGATTTATGATGACAATCAAATGTACGACACTTTCAGTGGCTTTCTCCTTTTCCCCATGTAACTATATACAGAGAGAATGGTTGTAGTTTGTCCTGTGAGTTGGCAGCTACACATGAAATGGTGATGGAGGGGATGTTACCCTGAACCTGTACCCATCATTTTGAAAATAAAAAGAAATTTCAAACCTGAGAACATGACTTAGTGTACAACACACACACACACACACACACAAATACACACACACACAAATACACACATACACACACACACACACACACAGGGTTCTTGAGTTGAGTTATATGGTTCTTTGGAGATTAAAGAAGTTCTTTAAGTTTCAGAGCAGTGTATTGGTTCTTCAGAGTATCATCCCTTAACAGGTTAAAGTGAACCCTATAAGGTTCTTTGTGGGACTGGAAAAGGTAAATTTGGTTTACCAGCAAATAAATATCTTTATTGAAGATTCACAAAATGCATATACCCCATATACCCTTTAATTATTATTATTATTATTATTATTATTATTATTATTGTTATTATTATTATTATTATTATTATTATTATTATTATTATTATGTAAGATAATCATGTAAAAAATAATTTATCCAACAACATAACATTACAAAGTCTCGCCGCTAGAGGCCACTATTGAACAATAATACACCATTCTACTATAATACAGACTTGTTCATTGAGAACTGCATTTATTTATACATTTTGAAACACTGAAGGGAAAAAATGAAAACATAATTACATTTAACACAGATGTTGTTTGGCTGCATTTATTTATTTATTTATTTATTTATTTATTTATTTGCTTGTTTGTTTATTATCCATTAATTAAAAAAAACCCAAAAAAACTCCAGAGACTGGAATTTACACAGTTGCATTGCATTGATATTTATGTTTTTATCTTACACTTGTATTACTTATTTCCTGAGTGTCTTCTTTTGCTCTGTTTGTCAAATCTCAAAATGCTGCAACTGAATAATTCTGTAACGTCTTTATGTCGTTATAAACATCAAACAGTGATAAAAACAGGCCCCCAGAAACCCTCATACTGAAATGTGTCTGTGTGCACAGGTGAGAGTAGAAATGAGAGAAATGTTCTATGAGATGCAATATTTATTATTAGTAACGATTTAATATTTACTGAATAATCGAATCATTATTTCACCTTGTTACTCTGAGCTTAAAAAGATCTGAATGAAATCTGTTTAATAAATGCAAAAAAAACCAAAAAAAAACCTTTACAACACACACACACACACACACACACACACACACACACACACACACACACACACACACACACACGATTACAGATGGAAATTAAATATGTAAGACGCCCTTTCATGATAATTATTTTAAACCGTTTTTAGTATTGTTTAATTTTTATTTCATTTTATTAAAAATAACTAAATTAAATTAAAATGTAAAAAAATTATATATATTTTTCTTGATAAAACCTTTTTCTCTCTCATGCTGATATATTATTAAAACCTTTAATAATAAAAATATTTAAAGAGATATCTTATAAATAATGATTTCACGTGTAGTTACAGCCTTCAAACACCAGATGTGCGCAAGTGAGCCACGCTAAGACCCGCCCTTAGCCACATCCTCCTCACACAAAGCCCCTCCCACTTCCTGTCCAAACTCCTCCTTCCTTCTCCCCTTTCTCAGGGCCCCACCCGACCATCTGGCACCGAGGCCGACATTTTCCTGCCTTACAGCTGTCTTTTTTTTTCTCTCTCTCTTCCTTCTTTTCTGTAGCAAACAGGATGAAAGGAGCCTATTGAGTCTGAACCACCCCTCCCTCTATCCCTCCATCCTTCCCTCCCTTTCTCATTGTGCTAAGCATGACTCGTTCTTTCTCTTTAACCACAGAAGCACATGGCGTCCCTGCTCCATGGAGAGTGTTTTGTTTTGGATGTTTTTTTTTTTTTAAAGTTTAAAAGGACGTGATGAGAAAGTTTTACTGCCCAGATGTCAGTGTTGTGTTTAGGTTAAATAAGTTTTACAAATCTTTAAATACTTTTCTTAGAAGTGAAACGAGCAAAACAAAAACAAATTTTGTCCCAAATGTTAAAAAAAAATGTTCTAGTTAAAAAAAAAAGGGAGAGAGAGAGAACTCAAGCATCATATTAAATATGACCTATTTCTGCTAATTTCATGTACATTTGCTTACTTGATAGATAGATAGATAGATAGATAGATAGATAGATAGACAGAGATACTTGATGCTGTTACTGTACAACTTTGTAGGCCTAAGTTTTCTTTTTTTTATGCATCATAGTTATAATGCACTGTATGGAAATATGATATCATACAATATATTTCTATATATAAATAGAATACATGTTGTAATACATGCCTGTGCTATACAGTATAAGCCTATTATAGTTAAATATTTATAAAACACTCCGAGCTCTTCTTCTTATTGCGTATGCATTATATTAATTATCTATTTTATTACTTTATTATGTATTTGTTTCTCTTTCCTTCCTCTCAGTTCTTCGGTGATTGTATGTGATTTGAATCTTCCATTTCTATATGTTCATCAACACAGACTGCTTTAAAGCTCTAAATAAAACAAATAAATGAATAAATCAGTGAAGAAATACTTTATAAAAGCCAGAGGGAAACTGTTTGTGCTTTAATGTGGGCATTTAAAGTTTAAAGCAAGGCCACACCAAAGCCCATGAGATGTGAGAACAAAACCAGACCAAACAGGATTGTACTGCAGTCTAAAAGTGCAAGTCAGCCACACGCACACACACACACACACACACACACACACACCTCCCTCTCCGTGCTGTGTTTTTTGGCATCCTGAGACACTCCACACTGACCTTTTAAGAAAGAAA